>OX345638.1:901700-994200 GCA_947044365.1 Petrosia ficiformis
TCTCTGTCTAACTGCCAAATTAGTCAAGCCCTCACAAAATGTTTTTAATCCAGAACAAGTACAGTGCAGGTTGTTAATTCTTTTATAATTACGTCTACATGCATAGCTGATGCGTACATTCTTTCTGTCTCATTGCCAAATTGGCCGAGCCCTCACAAAATCTAGTTTTCCTTAATCCAGAACAAGTACAGTGCAGGTTATTAATTCTTTTATAATTACATCTACATGCATAGCTGATGCGTACATTCTTTCTGTCTCATTGCCAAATTGGCCGAGCCCTCAAAAAATCTAGTTTTCCTTAATCCAGAACAAGTACAGTGCAGGTTGTTAATTCTTTTATAATTACGTCTACATGCATAGCTGATGCGTACATTCTTTCTGTCTCATTGCCAAATTGGCCGAGCCCTCAAAAAATCTAATTTTCCTTAATCCAGAACAAGTACAGTGCAGGTTATTAATTCTTTTATAATTACATCTACATGCATAGCTGATGCGTACATTCTTTCTGTCTCATTGCCAAATTGGCCAAGCCCTCACAAAATCTAATTTTCCTTAATCCAGAACAAGTACAGTGCAGGTTGTTAATTCTTTTATAATTACGTCTACATACATAGCTAATGCGTACATTCTTTCTGTCTCATTGCCAAATTGGCCGAGCCCTCACAAAATGCAAATTGAAGACAATATGAGAATTAAAATATTTTAAATTGAAGACAATATGCAGGGGGTGCTTCTTGTTAGATTAAACATCCACAAACAAAAACACCAGCTAAATAATATCTAGTCATAGACAATGTACATGACTACATGTATATACATGTAATTTATAATTATATTTAGATCCAACACATTCCTGCTGTCTCATTTCCTAATTAGCCAAGCCCTCACAAAAATTGATGCAATTTTCTTAATTTGGACAATGTGCAGGGTAAGCACATGTACACGTATGTACACAGATGCACATATATATAATTAATGTATTATACATGTATATACATTTATTTATAATTATATGTGTCATACATGTACATGTACATGTACTAATGTACAATCTATTGTGAGTATACTGTATGTACATGTACAATCTATTGTCACTGGTCCACTATTGTGAGTACATGTATACTGTATGTACATGTACAATCTATTGTCACTGGTCCACTATTGTCAGTATACTGTATGTACATGTACAATCTATTGTCACTGGTCCACTAATGTCAGTATACTGTATGTACATGTACAATCTATTGTCACTGGTTCACTATTGTCACTACACTGTATGTACATGTACAATCTATTGTATGTACATGTACAATGTACAGGAATTACAACATTACCTGTGAAGGCAGAACTCGGGCCGGATTTGATAGCATTTCAAAAGAAGGTTCTGGAACAGGTTTCTTTTCTTTCTCTTTGTCTTTACTGTCTGTCTGAGGAGGATTCGTTTTTTCACTGGACTGTGTACGTTCACTGTCATCAGATGTTTGAGTTTCTCCAGGTTCCTCTAACCCTTCTGAGCTTTTAGGCCTTTTGGCATCAGGTGGAACAGCAGCAGACTCCTGCATAAAAAAAAACAAAAAACCAAAGCTCCATCATGTCCATCTGACCTCCTAAAAATGTTCATAACTTCAGTGTAGAATGACCGACAGCTTTACTTGTACCATTTCATACACCTTAAGCCCACTATTAATTGCGTCCAATAAATTTAGCTATTTTTAAATGCTTGGATTTAGCATGCATTAATTTTAGTGAAATGCGTAATATGACTGATAAATATCATGAAATACATTTTTAGCGTGTACTAATTTTAGCGATTATTAGAATTTATTACATTAGTTGCTAAAATGACTAAATTAGTCCTATGAAGTGCTTGGAGACTTTCGAGTCCCGGTAGGAACGTTGCTAGTAGTAGTACTCCATGTCGGAAAAGGAGCCAAGTTTGGGGTACACAAAGTGAACAGTGGCCAAGATATCAGCAGAAGAGTCGTCAGTGTTGGAAATTGGAAGAATTTTGAAAAACAAGCTCGGTCCTCTAAGCAGTGTTTTTGATAAGCTCATATGACGCACCATTGGCCCAAAGAACTTCTTATTTGGCTCTGCACAGTTCTCTCTTTGGGCCAGATGGTGCAGTTAATTATGATTATATTGTCACTAACAGCATTAACTCTTTGTTAATTGGCTCAAGATGTATTCCCAACAGCACACACACTAACCATTGTTGAGCCAGTTTGGCCCAGGCCGCAAAAGTTATCAAAAACTCTGCCTCTAAGGGTTAATATATGCACTGAAGAGTAGATTGACATGTAATGTGATTGTCCATCCTGTTCTTTCTTTGTGTTGTTAAATTAAAGTTGCTTACCACTTCCATACTATCTACGGATTCTTCCTCCATTTTGTCTTTGGTTTCCCCTTCAGTACTAGTGCCTGATTTCTTTGTTTTGGTTCTTAACTTCTTTCCAGTCACTGATAATATTGCAGTTGCTACCTGGATGGATTAGTAAATACAGATATGTAAACAGACAGTCCACATAGACACAATAAATACATATACACAAATTAGAATTGAAGTCTTGGACACAGGCACAGATTAGACTTGGAGTCTTAGACACAGGCATGGATTAGACTTGGAGTCTTAGACACAGGCATGGATTAGACTTGGGAGTCTTAGACACAGGCATGGATTAGACTTGGAGTCTCAGACACAGGCATGGATTAGACTTGGAGTCTTAGACACAGGCACGGATTAGACTTGAAGTCTTAGACACAGGCACGGATTAGACTTGGAGTCTCAGACACAGGCACGGATTAGACTTAGAGACTCAGACATAGGTACATCCACAGATGTAGATTCAGACAGAGAGACACGTACACACGCACACATACACAAATGTAAAACCTGACATAAACATTTACATACCTTTTCTTTTTCTTTACTCTTTTCTTTTTCAAGGTAAGGAAAGTATCCAAACATGGAGGGCTTGGCATTTGATTTCATTTCTAATTTAGGCATCTGAGATAACAGAAGTTATTAAAAGCAAGAATTCACGTACATGTACATGTACATGTGCAAATATGACATGTACATGTACATGTACATGTACACATTGCAGGTATACATGTACACATGTACAAGTATACATGTACACATGTACAAGTATACATGTACATGTACATACATGTGCACATATGACAACATACATGTATATGTATGAACATGTACATGTACATGTACATGTACATGTAGTGTAACCTGTAAGTCTTGGTTGAGTCCAATTACAGAAGTAGGTGTAAATGAGAGAGATAAGAAATGAGAAAGAGGAAACCAGAACCAGAACTGTGTGAATACAAGTAATCCTACAATTGTTGGCATGTGGGTGTGGCCTGTACGAGACTGGAGAGATATAGTAACATTACGACCACCTGTATGAAGAGGAAAAATAGATTATGTGAGGTAAGATTATGTGAGGTAAGTTTGAAAATATGTCTAACTAAAGAATGGATGAAGTCTATTTTGAATACACATGTACATGTACACATACATGTACATGTACATGTATAATACACATACACATGTACATGTACACACAAACAGACAGACAGACAGACACAAACAAACACAGACAGACAGATAGACACAAACAGACAGACAGACAGACAGACAGACAGAGACACAGACAGACACAAACAGATGCACACACATAGACACAGACAGACAGACAGACAAACTCATAGACAACATAGATAGATACGTAGAGATACACAGACACACAGACAGATGCACACACATAGGCACAGACACAGACAGACTCATAGACATACATAGATACATACGCATAGACACACAGACAGACTCATAGACATACATAGATACATACGCATAGACACACAGACAGACTCATAGACATACATAGATACATACGCATAGACACACAGACAGACACACCTGCGTCTATTACTCCTTGTGCTAAAATAGCACCAAATTTAGCTACAGAGTCTTCTAACTTATCCCCGATTATTTTGGAATAGGTTTCTCTTATCTTCGGAACTTTACTGTTCATTGATTCGTTTTGTTGAATCAACAACAATGCAGAAGCCACGAGAGCACCCTAAGTGAGATAGTACAATGGTATAATGGTAACTATATGTACACTGTAAATGACACATTGGTCTTACAATGGAGTGTACATTGGTTCATAATGGTAGTGACAATGGAGTGTACATTAGTCCATAATGGTAGTGACAATGGAGTGTACATTGGTTCATAATGGTAGTGACAATGGAGTGTACATTGGTCCATAATGGTAGTGACAATGGAGTGTATATGTATATTGACAGGTAATGACAAATATAGTAAGATACCTATACATGTACATGTACATGTGTATGCACATGTACATGTACATGTACACACATCGGCATGTATATGCACATGTACATGTACACACATTAGTATAATATAAAATACATGTACATGTACACCCATCAGTATAATATAAAATACATGTACATGTATATGCACAAGTACACACATTAGTATAATGTAAAATACATGTACATTGATATGCTATGTTCAGTACCTGTTGTACAAACGCTACCGGATCAGACAGCATGGGCTCAATGATTGACAGAGCTTCCTGCATGTGACAGTCACATGAAGATCATATGACTAAACATATTAATATACATACCTTGTTACCTGAGGCAGCACAAGCAATACCCAATGCCCATGCAGCTCCACATCGAACATGAGGATTAAAACTCTCGGCTAGTAGCGATACAACATTAGGACACAGTTCTGGATTTCTGTTAATAATTACATAACTAATTTAATAATCATGTGATTATCACATGACATATTTAATAATTATACTGACAAAAATTAGGACACAGTTCTGGATTTTTGTTAATAATTATATAACTAATGTAATAACATGTGATAATCACATGACATGTGTATGACCTGAATAGAATGAATCCAAGACAAGTGACAGCTGCTCTTCTAACATCACTATCAACATCACTAACCTAAGAGGACGAGGAGAAATGAAAGTTAGGTTAGGTCAGAACTCAGAAGCAACGAGAGAAAGAAGAGAGCGGAATAGAAAGAAGAGGGTTTTAGCTTTAGTTAACTAACTAAAAGTGGCCAGTTTTCATTTTAGTTAGTTATAGTTATTACAATAGACTTGTAATTTAAAATTACAAAAAGGGTTTTAGTTAACTAACTAAAAGTGGCAATTATTGGCCAATTTTCATTTTAGTTAGTTATAGTTAATACAATAGACTTGTAATTTAGTTATAGTTTAGTTAACTAAACTATAACTAAATTACGAGTCTACTGCAATAACTATAACTAACTAAAATGAAAAATGGCCAATAATGGACACTTAGTTAGTTAACTAAAACTAAAACCCTTTTAGTAAGCTTAATATTAACTTAGGTAATTAAACTATAACTAAACTATAAGTTTGAGAAACCAAGCATACTGTAACTATAACTAAAAGCATTCATTATTTCCAAACTAAAACAATACTAATTAATTGATACACACAAAAGCCACTATCTTAAATGAATTAAATAAATAACTAACTAAATAAATAATATATTACATATTGCACATCACTAGAGAACTCCAGGCAAAAGGAGACGAAGGAACAGATTCGAGGAGGAACTTACAGCTACATGCAATAGCCTTCTGATAGCAACATTATCTCCAGTACCACAATAAGCCATACCTATGGTGAACATACCAGCTCTACGTAATAGAGGGTCCTGTGAGGAATGAATATTTAATTAATGGTCTTGTGATGTTGTGTAAGTATTTGTAATGTTACCTTATGTTGACAAAGCTGTTCTATAGCTCCATCAGCTTCTTCTAATTGACCATAGAAGAGCTACATGTATTAGATGTGACAAATTTTAAATGGAGCAGAAGAAAGGCAAAAAAACAATTTATAAGTAATAAAAAGACAAAAAGAAGAATGAATGGATTATTAGCAGTGGTGTGGAAATAGCAGGACATTGTCTGATAAATCTAGTGAATGTCTGATAAATTGAAACTGAGCTGTATACAAAGTATATAGGGAGCAGGACAAGAGTGATGAAAATAGGTCAAAATGTCCGGTAGTTGGCTCAGAGTTTCCACACCCCTTTTAATGTAAATATTTAACAATTTAAACTGTTACCATGGCAATCCCTAGTGCTAATCCTCTTTGTATCTTTACATGTTGTGTCTCTTGTGCATACTACAAATGAGAAAAATAAATGTATACATGTATATGTACATGGAGATGTAGAAAGAAAGAAAGAAAAAAAGACACCTGAGGCAATGGAAAAATGAAAATAAGAGTTGCCTCAGGTGGGATTCGAACCCACGACACATGTACATAAATATGTACATGTGTATGTGTAGTTGTGCATATGTATATGTATATGGATGAAATCTACATGTACATGTACATGTAGTTGTGCACATGTACATGTATATGGATGAAATCTACATGTACATGTACGTGTACATGAAACCTACTTGTACATGTACATGTGAATGTGTAGTTGTGCAAATGTATATGCATGTACATGTAGTTGTGCAAACGTACATCTACATTTATATGGATGAAACCTAAAATACGTACATATACATGTACATGTAGTTATGTAAAGACACAGGCACACAAACATACATGTACAGACATGGAGAACACTTGCAAAAAGAGAGACAGACACTCACTTCAATCATATCATGAATGGCAGTAGGTGACCTTGTGCCTATCATTACTAGACCCATAGCTAAACCAGCTGCTTCACCAACTACAGCATCATCCTGACACAAATTATCTTTTAATAAATCATATACAGCTGAGAGAGAGAGAGAGAGAGAGAGAGAGAGAGAGAGAGAGAGAGAGAGAGAGAGAGAGAGAGAAGGAATATACATATGGATAAACAGATGAGTGAATGGGATTACCATTGTCAGCCGTTCCCATGGCAGCAAGTCCAAGTCCATAACACCCTCCATGTCGAACAATCTACATGTACATGTATAAATACATTGTATGTGTACATGTACATAAATGTATACATGTACATGCTTATGTACATTTAACAATGTACAAGTACATATACAATGTACATGTACAAATAATGTACATGTACATATACAATGTACATGTATATGCTCACCTCATTTTGATTGTTACGTAATTCATTAGACAGATATTCGATAATATTCCCGCCATGATTAGCATGAATTAATCCTACATAATAATTAATGGAATATACATGTACATGTATAATACACTCACCTAAGGCATAAAGGCCACCTCCTTCTGTGTAAAAACTGCCTGTTGAATCTTTAGGCAAGTAAGAACTCATCAAATTGAGAGCTTCATTTTCATGTCCCTAAGAGGAGAAAAATAAAGAACAAGGAGATAAGAAAGTGGAGGAGGAGTGAAGGAAGGATGAGGAAGAGGGATGGGAGGAGGAGGAGAGAGGGAGGGATGAGGAAGAGAGATGGGAGGAGGAGGGAAAGGAGGAGAGGGAGGGTGGAAAAAGAGGAGGAGGAGGAGGAGAAAGAGGAAGAAGGGAGGAAGGGAGGGGAGGAAGGGAGGGGAGGAAGGGAGGGGAGGAGGAGGAGGAGAGAGGGAAGAGGGATGGGAGAAGGAGGGAAGGGGGGAGTGGGAGGGTGGAAAAGGAGGAGGAGGAGGAGAAAAAAGAGGAAGGGAGGAAGGGAGGAAGGGAGAGGAGGAGGAGGAGAAGGAGGTCACAACACAATATAATATGCTATAAAGCATTTTGTGTGTAAAATGTCTGCCATACACTAGCACCACAAATTAGCAGTGAAGAAAACAATGAGTATTCACACACTACACTGTTAACTAACTTACATAGTGAATCACTCCTAAGCTAGCTGTAGCTGTGAATTTTGCCCAATTAGATGCTCTTTTGAGCCATTCTAAGTTCTCTCTAAGGAAGATATCACTAGTAGTACCATAATGAATTATTCCATTAGATATTACTGTAGCATTGTGAGTAATGGAGTTACGTCCTGCTTCCTATATATATGAGAATTAGAGAAAGTAAGTAGTAGATCAGTAGATAAAGTAAGATATATATGTATGAATAGATTATATGGAGGAAGGATGAATAGATAAATGAATGGATGGATGGATGGATCGATGGATGGATGAATGAATGGATGGATGAATAGATGAATGGATGGATGGATGGATGGATCGATGGATGGATGGATGAATGAATGGATGGATGAATAAATAGATGGATGGACGAATAAATTAATGGATAGATGGATAAATGAATACAAAAATTAATAGATAAATGGGAGGATGGATGAATGGATGGATGGGAGGATGAATGAATGGATGGACAAATGTACATGTGTATATTATATACCTTAGTATTTCTTAGTATTTGTAAGTCAGTATAATTAGTGTGTACTGTGTACATGTACATGGACATGGATATTTACATGTATACATGTGCAGTCAGTGAATGGATGGATGGATGGATGGATGGATGGATGGATGAATGGATGAATGGATGGATGGATGGATGGATGGATGGATGAATGGACGAATGGATGGATGGATGGATGGATGGATGGATGGATGAATGGATGGATTAGTGTGCACATATCTTATATAAGAGTGTACCTTAGTATTTCTTAGTATTTGTAAGTCAGTATAATTAGTGTGTACTGTGTACATGTACATGGACATGGATATGTACATGTATACATGTGCAGTCAGTGAATGGATGGATGGATGGATGGGAGGATGGATGAATGGATGGATGAATGGATGGATGGATGGATGGGAGGATGAATGGATGGATGAATGAATGGATGGATGGATGGATGGATGGATGGATGTGGGAGGATGAACGGATGGATGAATGGATGGATGGATGAATGGATGGATGGATGGATGGATGAATGGATGGATTAGTGTGCACATATCTTATATAAGAGTGTACCTTGGTATTTCTTAGTATTTGTAAGTCAGTATGATTAGTACGAATAAGAAACTCTTGGTGCAAAGCAACAGTTTTTTCTCCTTTCAGTATACTGGCCACACACCTTAGACTTCTCATCCACTCCTCCTCTGGTTCAACCACATCCTACATGTACATATAATAAACACAGTGTAGAACAGTGTTCCAACTAAAGGATGGTACTATGGTGCTCCCCCACTCTTTAGTCTTGCTCTCCTATCCATTAATTTTAAAGTTTATACTAAAAACACAGTTTTGTATATACTGTTGATAAGTGGTCCAGTACATGTACATCACAAGTGGATGAGGAGAACACTGGATTGTTCATGCACACAGTTCTCATTAAATATTCATTGATTAATGGTTACCGTGACAATTTTGCATGAATATTAATTAATCTGACCTCTAACTCTTTTTCTATGGGTTCTGATGGAATATCTGTTGGTTTTGTATCTGGTTCTAAATCCATCGGCTCTTCTTTGCTAGAAAGAAAACATCAAATATCCCATTATATATGTATATACTTATAGTGATATATACATTCATACATACATGTACATACAAACAGAGACAGACACACACATACATTGTACATGGATGTATGTATATGTATGTCTGTGCCTGTGTCTGTCTGTATGTAGAGTTTTTGATACGTTTTGAAGCATGGGACAAATTGGCTCAACAATGGTTAGTGTGTGCACCATTGGGAATACATCTTGAGCCAATTAACAAAGAGTTAATGCTGTTAGAGATAATTAAGAAAGAACTGTGCAGTGCCAAATAAGAAGCTCTCAGGGCCAATGATGCACCATATAAGCTTATCAAAAACACTGATACATACACAGACACAGACACAGACACAGACGGACACACACAGACACAGACTTCTCTGTAACTTCTTCTTTAGTCTCCACATCACCTCCTCCTCCTCCTTCATCTCCTTCTCCCTCACCACCTTTGAGCTCCTCAACTTCCATTTTGTCATCTGTCGATTTTTGTACTTCAGAAGTGTCTTCTAAAAATAATAAAATACATTTTTATGTCGTGAGTATGATATACATGTATATAAACAGCATAGTCCCAGGAAGTTTGCACAGACCAGGGCGGGAAATAAACCTACAAGGTCTGGTGAGCAACTTTGTCACCAGTGCTCACCATAGTTCAACTAGAATGCATTGTCATGTCAAAATCTGGTGTTCCTTAAGCAAGTTTTGGTGCTCAAATGAGCACTGGAGCACTGTTATTTCCCACTCTGGCACAGACACAGACAGACACACATAGCCATATACACTGTAGACACAGACACAAACACAGACATATACACAGACACAAACACATACAGACATAGATACACACATACACTGTAGACACAGACACATATAGACACATACAGACACACAGACATATACAGACACAGACACACACATACACATACATGTACACTGTAGACACAGACACATACAGACACATAAAGACACATACAGACACATAAAGACACATACAGACACATACAAACACAGACACACAGACACATACCGGTACATGTAGATACACACAGACATAGACACACAAAGGATAAACCTATGTTTCGTTGATGAGGTGTTTTGGGTACTGGAAGAACCCCACGAATACATTCTTGAACTCGACTAAGAAAGTGCTGAGTGGCACTCTCATACAAATCAAATGCTATTTGATAAGCTATGAGAACTTCGTCTGAAGATCCCCGTGATAACTTTTCAAGAATTTGAGCAGTACTCTCAGCATCATTGAGAAATATATAACACTATGAAGAATAAAACAAATGTGTACATGTATACATGTACATGTGTACATGTACACATGTATATGTATAATGTACATCAGACCTGTGATACATGTAAGTAGTACATAGCATTGGTAATTTGGTACTGAAGTACACGTATGTACAACATGTATGTACTTGAGTCTCCATTGAGTACTTGTACATGTACTTGAGTATCTGTCTGTCTGTCTGTCTGTCTGTCTGTCTGTCTGTCTGTCTGTCTGTCTGTCTGTCTGTCTGTCTGTCTATCTGTCTATCTATCTATCTAATAACAGTGTCATACCTGACATATATTAATGTAGTCTGGAGTTTTGAGACCAGAGTAAATTCGAACTAATATTTGTAAAACCTATAAATAGAAATACAAAATAGTGTATGTACGTATGTATGTACATGATGTATGTGTGTGTATGTATGTATGTATGTATGTATGTATGTATGTACATTTTGTATGTTTGTACGTATGCATGCATGATGCATATACTGTATTTATGGACATAGCTATTTAAGTATGTACATGTATGTACATGTATATATGATGTTTACTACAGTTTACTATATGTAACTGTGTGAGAATACATGTTGCATATGCATGTACATACATGTACATGATGTTATTGGAGACATGTACATGATGTTATTGGAGATGTATAAAGAAAGAAAGAAAGAAAGAAAGAAAGAAAGAAAGAAAGAAAGAAAGACACCTGAGGCAATGGAAAATGAAAATGAGAGTTGCCTCAGGTGGGATTCCAACCCAGGACACTCTGTACTCCAGACAGATGCTCTACCAACTGAGCTACCAAGGCAGCCCAGCTAGTAGGGTCCGAATCAAACATCACATATGCCTGTATAAACAGGCATGTATATGTACATGTACATGTATTGTTTCCTACCATATTTCTAAATCTTCGATGATTCAGTAAAGACAATGAAACTTTTAGACAGTACGTCAACATTATATCAACATCTCTCTATATAAAACAAGATAAATGGAGAATACAATTGCTGAAGACTACTGTGTCCTATTTGGGAGAGATTCAAAGAAGGGGGAGAATGCCCCTCCCAAACAAAACCTAGTGTGTTTGTTTACATGCCACACCCATTTATTGACCAAGCCCCCAGAATCACACAACTTCCTTAACAACCTAAATGTATACAACACATACATGATGTTATCAGAGATGTAGAAAGAAAGAAAGAAAGAAAGAAAGACACCTGAGGCAATGGAAAAATGAAAAATGCGAGTTGCCTCAGGTGGGATTCGAACCCACGACACTCTGTATGTACATGTATGTAACACATGAATATATACATGTAGTAAAAACTCTGGAAAACAAATTTAACAATCTTGGGATGGCCTCGCCAGACTATAAAATAGGATACATGCATCTTTCCATCTACATGTACATGTGTATACATGTATGTATACTTCAGTGTTTTTGATAAGGTCATATGGTGCACCATTGGCCCATAGAGCTTATTTTTTGGCACTGCACAGTTCTCTCTTTGGGCCAGTGGCGCAATTAATTATGATTATATTGTCACTAACATCATTAACTCTTAGATAATTGGCGGCAAGATGTATTCTCAATGGCACACAGACTAACCATGTTTGAGCCAATTTGGCCCAAGTTTCAAAAGTTATCAAAAACTCTGGTATACTTATATATGTCTGTCTGTCACTCACTGATTCAAGGATAGCCCTCTCCAATAGATCAATACGTCTGGTTTCCAAGGCAATACCAGCAGCTTGTTGATATCTCCCTTCATCAAAACACCTTTCAAACATCCTGTTCACAATGGACTCCAAACGAACATCAATCTCTTCTCCTTCATCTAGACCTGTCTCAAACTTCTTGACACGAAGGGTTGTGTAATGGTCAATACACTTAGCTATGGGTACGTAATATCACATGACTAAGGGGGTGGGGTTTTCAGAAGGGTTGTGTAATGTCAATCACTTAGCTATGGATGTATAATATCACATGACCAAGGGGGTGGGGTTTTCCAAAGGGTTATGTAATGGTCAATACACTTAGCTATGGATGTACATCACATGACTAAGGGGCGGGGTTTTCAGAAGGGTTGTGTAATGGTCAATACACTTAGTTATCGATGTACAAGTATCACATGACTAAGGGAGAGAGTTTTCTACTAAACCCGAACTATGTGAGATTGCTCAACAAACTTTTTTAATGACCCAACTACCTTGCTTCAAAAACTGACCAATCCCCACCCCACCCAATACCTCTCTGGTCTGTTACATGTATCATGTGATATGCATGTGACCTACAGCACTTACATATGATTGTTTCAGTATATTCGGACGCATTATTAACATCAAATTGTTTTCCTGCACTCAGAGCAAACATCAAAGAATCTTGAAATGACCCAAGATGATAATATACCTGAAACATTAATATACACAATGTCATGTACATATCAGGAGCAAAATTAGTTTCAATGTGCAACTACAAGCTTTCTGGGGCACTAGAAGCAACCTCAGAGAGCCTAAAATTAAAGTTAGTTATAGTTATAGTTAACTCACAATACCTTACTAAAAGAGGTTTTAGTTATAGTTAATTCACAATACCTTACTAAAAGAAGTTTTAGTTTTAGTTAACTCACAATACCTTACTAAAAGAAGTTTTAGTTATAGTTAATTCACAATACCTTACTAAAAGAGGTTTTAGTTATAGTTAATTCACAATACCTTACTAAAAGAAGTTTTAGTTTTAGTTAACTCACAATACCTTACTAAAAGAAGTTTTAGTTATAGTTAACTCACAATACCTTACTAAAAGAAGTTTTAGTTATAGTTATAGTTAACTCACAATACCTTACTAAAAGAAGTTTTAGTTTTAGTTAACTCACAATACCTTACTAAAAGAAGTTTTAGTTATAGTTATAGTTAACTCACAATACCTTACTAAAAGAAGTTTTAGTTATAGTTATAGTTAACTCACAATACCTTACTAAAAGAAGTTTTAGTTTTAGTTAACTCATAATACCTTACTAAAAGAGGTTTTAGTTATACATGTAGTTATAGTTAACTCACAATACCTTACTAAAAGAAGTTTTAGTTATAGTTATAGTTAACTCATAATACCTTACTAAAAGAGGTTTTAGTTATAGTTAACTCACAATACCTTACTAATATATGTACTATGGTGTATAGTTTAATGTCATAGGGTTAATACATGATTATACTGTAACTCAGTAACTTATATGTACTATAATGTGGCATTATACTGTAACTCAGTAACTTATATGTACTATAATGTGGCATTATACTGTAACTCAGTAACTTATATGTACTATAATGTGGCATTATACTGTAACTCAGTAACTTATATGTACTATGATGTGGCACAAGCTAATATTGAGATGACATAATGCACAAGTACAGTACATTATGCAATGTTACCTTTGAAGCAACCAGAGCTGCCAACTCTTGTTCAGGAAAATTACTATTTTCAAACAGAACTTCACTGGATAAAATAATGTTAGAAGTACATGTATATTGGAATAACGGTGTATTGGATGAAGAATGGACAATGGTTTAGTGGAGGAACAATGGTATACTGGATGAAGAATGGAATAATGGTGTACTGGATGAAGAATGGAGTAATGGTGTACTGGATGAAGAATGGAGTAATGGTGTACTGGATGAAGAATGGAATAATGGTGTACTGGATGAAGAATGGAGTAATGGTGTACTGGATGAAGAATGGAATAATGGTGTACTGGATGAAGAATGGAGTAATGGTGTACTGGATGAAGAATGGAGTAATGGTGTACTGGATGAAGAATGGAATAATGGTGTACTGGATGAAGAATGGAACAATGGAATAATGGTGTACTGGATGAAGAATGGAGTAATGGTGTACTGGATGAAGAATGGAATAATGGTGTACTGGATGAAGAAAGGAATATCGTTTAGTGGAACAATGATGTAATGGAAGAACAAATATAATAACTACAGTAGAGAAACAATGGTATATTGGATGAAGAATGAAATAGCAATTATGAACTATTGGTCGAATGGTGTATGATTAGTTATGAATATAATTATGAATAACATGAACATGTAATTATATATACATTTTACTAATAGATTCGGATATTTCAGCCCAGAATATATCAACTAGTTCATTCAATCTGCTCAATGCAAATACCTGTACTTCTTCCTCCGGCTCATCCAGCAGGGACAAGACACCCCCTGCAACAATGGGAGATATTTCAAAGTGTTTTTGGTAATATTTTGATGTAATATATAATATTTAAATTCTTTATAACCTGCTGAAGTTAAAGTAGCGCCTGTTACCATCTTTTCAGCTTCAAAGTCACTTCACAGACACCAGTCTCCCTCAACCACAAGACACATGTAATGCTGAATTTCGTGACGTCACATAGGGGGCATTAATCAGAGTACACACGTGGTGACATTGGTGTATTCCACAGTATACTATACTGTGATTCCTCTAGTTTGTATCCCTTGATTCATGTGGTTCCCGTGGTTCCCGTGGTTCTTCTGGTTACCCTGGTTTGTACAGTTCCTGTGATTTCTTTTGTTCCTATGGTTCCCATGATTTCTACATCTATGATTCCTGTGGTTCCCCTGGTTTGTGCTGTTTCCCTGATTCCTGTTGTTCTTGTGGTTATAGGGCAAGTTGTACAGTCCACAGGGATTACACAATCAGGGAAACAGCACAAACCAGGGGAACCACAGGAAGCAGGGAAACAGCACAAACCAGGGGAAGTGCATGGACATACAACATTTGAGGTTTTGTGAATTTTGGTTCTTGTATAGTAGTTCTAAGGGCAGCTCCACTATTTTAGAGTAGTCTGGCAGACTGTAATGGTAAGAAAAAATGTGCATGTATAGTCTCAAGGCAAGACGTTTGTGAGTTTTAGGCGTGAGTTTGTCCAGACATTCCGTCCTTCCTCATGAACGTCTGGCCTTGAGACTAGTGCATGTAGAGTATGGAAACATTTTCATGACTGCGCCTGCTGTAGCAGTATATATATATAAGTAGTCCTTTAGCAGTTACCCCATAATCTAATTAAAAAGTGGTACGGCAATTGCCAGACCTCTGGATCCCCACTCCTGCATTTTTATGTGCATACTTTTGATATCTTCTCAAAGGATGACACCCTTTCTGGATTTTATAATTTGGATGTACAAGTAGCAGTATAATTATATAGGCTATTTTATGTATTTGTTGATAATATTAGCGATGAAGTCCACGGAAAAACAAACACTCTCTTTCCAGGAAATAACACAACTGCAGCCAAATTCAAACCAATGACCATTCGATCAGGAGGCTCAAGGTCTAACAACTAAGCCATGCTGCCTCCTTAAAAAAAAAAGTGCCCATGAAACTGGAACTAGTTGTTGATTAATAATTATGCATAATATTGTTTTCTGCAGTTTCTTGTACGTACGTACTTTATTAATTAAGTATAAAATGAGCACACCACAAAATTTCATTTAAAGTAAACAATATTGTGGTATTCACTCTAAACACATCAACTACAGTGCTAATGCTATAGTTGAAGTTTAAATTAATGGCTTTCTGCTAAGGT
This sequence comes from Petrosia ficiformis, assembly GCA_947044365.1. NCBI lineage: Eukaryota > Metazoa > Porifera > Demospongiae > Haplosclerida > Petrosiidae > Petrosia > Petrosia ficiformis. Next base: position 918,094 of record OX345638.1, read on the forward strand.
CCGATGTGTTCAGTTTTTGGTGCCAGCTACTTGCGCAAATAGATGCCACTATTTATAGTAAACTAAACAGCATGCAGCCCTTACAATGATACTGCTTACAGTATGATACTATGATGTAATGCATTGACTGCTACACAAAGAAGCACCCATTTTAATTTCATTATACTGTTAGCATTAATTTCAATGTAGCAGTATATAATATAATGGTAATTATGTAATTACGTAATAGTTATAGCATACTTTCGAGTGTGCCACATGGAATATATTTGCACTGTGATTACGTCAAGTCCTCAGGCAGTACTATTTTATTCCTTTGTTGATGGCCTGCATAACGATAATATTATTTTTGCAGTCTTTTGTACTTAGTATGAAAATAATGAAATAAGCACATCACATAATTTTATTTAAAATAAACATGTTATGTCCAATGAGTGATGAAAACACAGTAACGTTAGTTCAAATTTGAATTAATGGACTTTTCTAATAAGTCTATTGTGTCAATTTTTGCTTCCAGTTTTCAGTATACTTGCCCAGATAGATGCCTGAACACATAGAAGAAATCAGTACTGATAATGTTTACTTCTGTACTGAAAAATAACAACTTGGACCCAGGGCTAGGGGGGTACATTTTTATTGTAACTGCCCCACCCTGAATTTTAAAGCAACCGGTCGACTCTTCGCAGTCCTTCACTGACAGGTAAGAGGAGTGAATTATATATATAGCATAATTTAAATGTATTTGTAAAATTCAATTCAGATTTCTATCGTCTCTCTTTTTATCTAATCGTCACTGAGTGAGTCTTGTTAGACAGGAGTGAGAAAACCGAGAAGTCTCGCAAGCCAGACTCTAGTCTGGCTTGCCGGCGAGCCTCGCACTAAAGGTTAGACCGAACAGGAATATTATATATATATATATATATAATTATAATTTATATATATATAATTATATAATTATCTATAACACGTTATGACTTTACGAGGACCAAGTGAAATGACGGCCGAAGGCATTATAATTATTATAATTATTATAATTGTTATAATGTTATAGGTAACACATGCAGGGATTTCCAGTAACTAAGCCCGAGTGTCTCAGTTACTAAAGGTCATTCACGTTTACCTTGACATCAGCAATTGCAAAATGTAGTTTGGTATCATTTTTACTGCACCATTTTCATATATTCATAATCCATTGCTATATTATTGTATTAATTAACCTCATAACACTATACACTATACACTAAGACATTTCAAAAATGAAAGAACATGTAGGGATATCAAAATGAAAAAATTAAGATTGGCCTTAGCAACAAAATTAAACAACAACTTCCATATAACAACCCTACATATGTATAGCTATAGAGTATAAAAGGAAAACACAGAGAAACTATACTTACGTATACGTAGGGTTGTTATATGGAAGTTATTAGTTTAATGTTGTTGCTAAGGTACTATCCTAATTTCGAGGTTATGATCATGCATATCTGATACACCACTATATGGCAATATTATATCCATGGTAGGGATGGGCGATTATTAAAATATGATTATTGTCTGTCAGTGTTCTGCCCACACTGGTCGGCACTGGTCGGGAATAACCACCACTCAGATGAATTAACCACCTCTTAAATAACTTAACTACCTCTCAGATAATACATATATAGGCTACTGAGACAGAATTAAGTATATACTGGATAAACAGCACTAAATGCAATGTAGAATCCAACCACCACTCTAAATATCCTGGGCAGAACACTGGTCTGTGCAAGTATCATGATTATTGCAAATATTGGCTACCTTACATATGTATGTAGATTTCATTCAACAATCAAATTGATACCTTTTATTTGTTGAGTAAACAGATGTGATAGTACTGAAAACCTGAAGTTATGGCACAATAATCATTATTCTTGTGACCACAATATGGCAATATTTAGACGATATGATTATATTTTAATCACGATTAATCACGATAATCAAAATATTGCCTATCCCTAATCCATGGGATTGTTTTTTCAGTGGGTTGTGTTGCTAACCTACTAGGACTAGTAGTATTATAAATTACTGGTTTACTAAGAATATACCGATCTACCAAAAGTGGTTGAATTTGATCACAAAAAGGAACTCACAAGGAAACAACCATGGAATGGTACAAAAATAATACAATGTACTTTAAGCATAGTATATGTAAATAAGTTAGTAATTAGGTACATGTTCTAACTTCTGTGGAGTACAATTACAAATTCATGTACATAATTATACTAATTACTCTGGAATTAGCAAATAGCATCTGTTGTTTTCACAGGTGTTAGAATTGGAATACAATGTACTAATATTAATATAATACACCACAGGTTATACCTATAATACTATGCTGTGTATATAGCTACATTGTATTAATATAGTTGTTACCATATGCATTATTATGACATGTACTTTATATATAAGTAATACACATCAAAATCAAATGAACTGTGACTTGTACATGTTACCAAACAGGAAAAACAAATCAACATTCAGGAAAATAGAATTGCATTGAAACTCCTGTAACCAACTGAAGGTTGAAATAGCCTATTATTTTTACAGTGTAGACCTTATGGGTTCAGTAGAACATAGTGTTCTCAGTATTGTTGAGATTTCGTTTCAACCAATAATTGTCCTACTTTTAAAAGGTTGTAATTTTTGCAGTTTACTATTACTAGTGGCTTCTAGTTTCTTAATCTCTTCATTTGTAGCTATATCTTCTTCATGTGTCCACTCCCAGTAAATAGCTATTCCAAATGATTTTTCCTTTAGCTAAGTTTGTTTTTGGTGAAAAAAAAGTGGAATGGCTATTGCATTTTTAAAAAAATGCCAACAGCAGCGACTAAGTGACTGCTACCCTCAAGCCTGGAAATCTAGGCCTCTATAGTTTAATTAATTAAGGTTGTACTTGGGTAATTATCATATTCATTAATTAACATTTCTGATTACTGATTTTTAGGTAACTTATCCCTATTGTTTTTCTTTGCAGTACTGTAACAAAGACTGAGGACATTGGTATCATACTATTAGTTATTGTGAACAAGTGAGTAATTTCAAAGAGTTGGTTTTCATTCTCACATCACAGGTTAGAAGAAATATCACTGGACACTGTTACTGTGAATATCCTACTAAAAGGTAAAATATACTTCTAAAATACTTTTGATAATCATAAACAATTACACAAGCATATGTTCATCATCATCTCCACTAAACAAAGACCTGAGTGGCAGTTCTAGTGGAATCAATAATTTATTAGCCTGCATTTTTAATGTTCACATACACACTGTAAAAATGAATTTGTTATTTTAACAGACCAGTTGTTACTTAAGTTGCACTTAAATGTTAGAAAAATGAAATAACAGGATAATTAGCATATTGTCTGGTTATAATATAGCTATATGGGAAAAAGGAATGTTATTACTATAGTATATACCCAAATACACCCTACTACCATATAGAGAGGCTGTTATTGAGAGATTCAAATGAGATAATGTGAAACGATTTGTTTCAATTTATTGGTTATAGTAAAAACTAATCATGCATTCAGGAATGTACATACCAAACTACACCTTACTACCATATAAAGAGGCTGTTATTGATAACTTAGGTAACAACTGGTACTAGGGAGTGGGCGGATGCGACTCCAATCACTTTCAAAATACAATATAATATAATATGAGTAAAATTGGATGTAATACCAACCTTCATATCTTCTAATCACCTTTATAGTGTCCTGGAATTGATAAAACGTATATAAAATCTCCATTTTTCCAATTAACATAAGTACAAAACCACGAAAGCCACGCCCACCATACATGGCGTGCACCAAGTACAATGTATTTTGAGAAAAGTTACGAAGCCGTTTTCTGCAAATTCATTTTACTTTTATAGTTACAAGTGGCTGAAGAAAGCTGAATTCTGTAGCTTTTCACTAAAACCATAAAATTTACCTTTCTAGACACTATCAAACTCCGATCTTTCTCAGAGAGCAACTACAGTTACCTCGCCATTGTTTCACGCCCACCACCCCCTCCACCACCCGTGGGGCGTGTTTAGGTTTGTTTCTGAAAATAAACTATCAGGGAAAACATTTAGGCCCTATAATTATAACCCCCGGGTGGGTGTGGCTTCCAAAAAATACAGAATGGAACCAGATTGTATGCAGCAAGAAGCTTGCAAGACTAGAAACTGATTGGAGTAGCATCTGCCCACGGAAAAGACTACAACCTTAAAATAACAAATTCATTTTTACAGTGCACATATCCGATTTGCTACATGTACTGCTTCACTGGGTTTATAGACTTCTGGTATGACCTTATGATAATTATGTATAATCATGAGCTGTTAAAATAAAGAAGGTATAATAATTATTCCCATGAACTATAATTCATAGTCACATGTTTGAGCAATAATGATACATGTAGATGAACTGTGTGGAACATACTCACTGATAACATAATTTGTAGTACAGTGTATTAATAATCTGGCCAATTTTTATGGCTCGCAGGTCCATCCTTTTGATTGCTTCCCATTGGGTTTATCTATAATGAGAGTGATGCATAAAAGAATCCATGCTCGAGGTATACAGAGCCTGAGGAAGATAGCTGATTGTAGAATCTGTACTTAACAGCTGTTGTAGATGAAATATACCCAAAAATTAGGCCGCAAGAAGTTTTAAAAGTCAGAAGAGTAGAAACACATTAAAGTCAGCTAGGTATACTAGTATTTGGTTAAAATTCTATATTCTTTACTGTACTGTGGTATAGTATTACAAATTTTTCATACCAAAATATCCAAATACTCGGTTAATTAAATAATTTACCAGCTACGCAATATTTGAGAATATGGCCAGCTTTAGCAGTGTTTGTTAGGCTTTTCTAGGTTGTCATTGACTTAGAAAAAAGTGGTAGACATTTATTCTTCAACAGAAGGGGCTACATTTATGTGCTGATGATTGTCACCATTGTGGTTGCATGAGTCAAATGTCAGGGTATTATATTTGCTAATACCATCCAGCCTTTAATGTTGATAATGACACCACAAAACAATCATAGGTATACTTTCTTCTTCATATAGCTTGTCAACTATATTTGTGAACATAAACAGTACACTAGTCACATAATTAATTGGATCATGGATTCTGAAGTGAGTTTGCTACTGGTTATCACTTTACAATTATAGTTAAAATAATATAAAGTTTATGTTTTATAATATAATTTTTACACTCTTTTTAATGTTCCTATCACTTGTTGTTCAGTACTGTTCTTATTGCTATTATCCATTGTTATCATATGTTTTTGGTAACATAGTTCATGTTTTTACATCAAAAAAATTAAAGCAAGATGATCTAATAATTTTCAGCTAATATTATCTTTGCTACTTGCTAAATGCATCCTCATAATGCTTTACATTACTAGTAAAGTAGGTAAGTCACTTTTTAACCTGGATCTGAAAATATCAGTTTCATTCATAACAAAACTAATATACATGGACAGAGAAGAGGTCCTAAGACAGATATTACCCCACGCAGTATGGTCCACAAAGGGTTAATCAATTGGTCTTGTCTGTCTGTCTGTCATGCAAAAAAAAAATCGGAATCGAACTTTAGACTGTTATATTAGGTGGTACTTCACATCATTATGCCATTATTATACATGATTACAGATCAGGTAATAGTTCCTTCAAACAGGACAAACTAAAGTTAAAACACTTTTACTATTGTATTCCTTCTAACATACAAGATCAAATGAAAACTATATTGTATACATGTTCTTTTCTTAATCCATATAACCTTCATCTTCATACTGTGATACATACATTACTGTGAATCTACTAGGAAGTGAGTAGAATATTGATTTTTTAGTTATGTATATATGTCAATGTTAATTGTATTTCACAACACTTTTACTATTGTATTCCTTCTAACATACAATATTGTATAGTTATGTATATCATTAAATGTGATCTTTTCTTAATCCGACATAACCTTCATCTTCATACTGTGATACATACATTACTGTGAATCTACTAGGAAGTGAGTAGAATATTGATTGTATAGTTATGTATATCATTTAACAATAATTAAATGTGATCTTTTCTTAATCCACATAACCTTCATCTTCATACTGTGATACATACATTACTGTGAATCTACTAGCGAGTGAGTAGAATATTGATCGTATAGTTATGTGTATCATTTAACAATAATTAAATGTGATCTTTTCTTAATCCACATAACCTTCATCTTCATACTGTGATACATACATTACTGTGAATCTACTAGCGAGTGAGTAGAATATTGATTGTATAGTTATGTATATCATTTAACAATAATTAAATGTGATCTTTTCTTAATCCGACATAACCTTCATCTTCATACTGTGATACATACATTACTGTGAATCTACTAGCGAGTGAGTAGAATATTGATTGTATAGTTATGTATATCATTTAACAATAATTAAATGTGATCTTTTCTTAATCCACATAACCTTCATCTTCATACTGTGATACATACATTACTGTGAATCTACTAGCTGGTGAGTAGAATATTGATCGTATAGTTATGTGTATCATTTAACAATAATTAAATGTGATCTTTTCTTAATCCGACATAACCTTCATCTTCATACCGTGATACATACATTACTGTGAATCTACTAGTGGGTGAGTAGAATATTAAATGTATAGTTATGTATATCATTTAACAATAATTAAATGTGATCTTTTCTTAATCCACATAACCTTCATCTTCATACTGTGATACATACATTACTGTGAATCTACTAGTGGGTGAGTAGAATATTAAATGTATAGTTATGTGTATCATTTAACAATGATTAAATGTGATCTTTTCTTAATCCGACATAACCTTCATCTTCATACTGTGATACTACATTACTGTGAATCTACTAGGAAGTGAGTAGAATGTTGATTGTATAGTTATGTACATGTATATCATTAAATGTGATCTTTTCTTAATCCGACATAACCTTCATCTTCATACTGTGATACTACATTACTGTGAATCTACTAGGAAGTGAGTAGAATATTGATTGTATAGTTATGTATATCATTAAATGTGATCTTTTCTTAATCCACATAACCTTCATCTTCATACTGTGATACATACATTACTGTGAATCTACTAGCTGGTGAGTAGAATATTGATTGTATAGTTATGTATATCATTTAACAATGATTAAATGTGATCTTTTCTTAATCCACATAACCTTCATCTTCATACTGTGATACATACATTACTGTGAATCTACTAGCGAGTGAGTAGAATATTGATTGTATAGTTATGTATATCATTTAACAATAATTAAATGTGATCTTTTCTTAATCCACATAACCTTCATCTTCATACTGTGATACATACATTACTGTGAATCTACTAGCGAGTGAGTAGAATATTGATTGTATAGTTATGTATATCATTTAACAATAATTAAATGTGATCTTTTCTTAATCCGACATAACCTTCATCTTCATACTGTGATACTACATTACTGTGAATCTACTAGGAAGTGAGTAGAATGTTGATTGTATAGTTATGTATATCATTAAATGTGATCTTTTCTTAATCCACATAACCTTCATCTTCATACTGTGATACATACATTACTGTGAATCTACTAGCTGGTGAGTAGAATATTGATTGTATAGTTATGTATATCATTTAACAATGATTAAATGTGATCTTTTCTTAATCCACATAACCTTCATCTTCATACTGTGATACATACATTACTGTGAATCTACTAGGAAGTGAGTAGAATATTGATTGTATAGTTATGTATATCATTTAACAATAATTAAATGTGATCTTTTCTTAATCCACATAACCTTCATCTTCATACCGTGATACATACATTACTGTGAATCTACTAGCTGGTGAGTAGAATATTGATTGTATAGTTATGTATATCATTTAACAATGATTAAATGTGATCTTTTCTTAATCCACATAACCTTCATCTTCATACTGTGATACTACATTACTGTGAATCTACTAGCTGGTGAGTAGAATATTGATTGTATAGTTATGTATATCATTTAACAATGATTAAATGTGATCTTTTCTTAATCCACATAACCTTCATCTTCATACTGTGATACTACATTACTGTGAATCTACTAGGAAGTGAGTAGAATATTGATTGTATAGTTATGTATATCATTTAACAATAATTAAATGTGATCTTTTCTTAATCCACATAACCTTCATCTTCATACTGTGATACATACATTACTGTGAATCTACTAGTGGGTGAGTAGAATATTGATCGTATAGTTATGTATATCATTTAACAATAATTAAATGTGATCTTTTCTTAATCCGACATAACCTTCATCTTCATACTGTGATACTACATTACTGTGAATCTACTAGGAAGTAAGTAGAATGATGATTGTATAGTTATGTATATCATTAAATGTGATCTTTTCTTAATCCACATAACCTTCATCTTCATACTGTGATACATACATTACTGTGAATCTACTAGCTGGTGAGTAGAATATTGATTGTATAGTTATGTATATCATTTAACAATAATTAAATGTGATCTTTTCTTAATCCGACATAACCTTCATCTTCATACCGTGATACTACATTACTGTGAATCTACTAGGAAGTGAGTAGAATGTTGATTGTATAGTTATGTATATCATTAAATGTGATCTTTTCTTAATCCACATAACCTTCATCTTCATACTGTGATACTACATTACTGTGAATCTACTAGGAAGTGAGTAGAATATTGATTGTATAGTTATGTATATCATTTAACAATAATTAAATGTGATCTTTTCTTAATCCACATAACCTTCATCTTCATACTGTGATACATACATTACTGTGAATCTACTAGCGAGTGAGTAGAATATTGATCGTATAGTTATGTGTATCATTTAACAATAATTAAATGTGATCTTTTCTTAATCCACATGACCTTCATCTTCATACTGTGATACATACATTACTGTGAATCTACTAGCAAGTGAGTAGAATATTGATCGTATAGTTATGTGTATCATTTAACAATAATTAAATGTGATCTTTTCTTAATCCACATAACCTTCATCTTCATACTGTGATACTACATTACTGTGAATCTACTAGGAAGTGAGTAGAATATTGATTGTATAGTTATGTATATCATTTAACAATAATTAAATGTGATCTTTTCTTAATCCACATAACCTTCATCTTCATACTGTGATACATACATTACTGTGAATCTACTAGCGAGTGAGTAGAATATTGATCGTATAGTTATGTGTATCATTTAACAATAATTAAATGTGATCTTTTCTTAATCCACATAACCTTCATCTTCATACTGTGATACATACATTACTGTGAATCTACTAGCGAGTGAGTAGAATATTGATCGTATAGTTATGTATATCATTTAACAATAATTAAATGTGATCTTTTCTTAATCTGACATAACCTTCATCTTCATACTGTGATACATACATTACTGTGAATCTACTAGGAAGTGAGTAGAATATTGATTGTATAGTTATGTATATCATTTAACAATAATTAAATGTGATCTTTTCTTAATCCACATAACCTTCATCTTCATACTGTGATACATACATTACTGTGAATCTACTAGCGAGTGAGTAGAATATTGATCGTATAGTTATGTGTATCATTTAACAATAATTACATGTGATCTTTTCTTAATCCGACATAACCTTCATCTTCATACTGTGATACTACATTACTGTGAATCTACTAGGAAGTGAGTAGAATGTTGATTGTATAGTTATGTATATCATTTAACAATAATTAAATGTGATCTTTTCTTAATCCGACATAACCTTCATCTTCATACTGTGATACTACATTACTGTGAATTTACTAGGAAGTGAGTAGAATGTTGATTGTATAGTTATGTATATCATTTAACAATAATTAAATGTGATCTTTTCTTAATCCGACATAACCTTCATCTTCATACTGTGATACTACATTACTGTGAATCTACTAGGAAGTGAGTAGAATGTTGATTGTATAGTTATGTATATCATTTAACAATAATTAAATGTGATCTTTTCTTAATCCGACATAACCTTCATCTTCATACCGTGATACTACATTACTGTGAATCTACTAGGAAGTGAGTAGAATGTTGATTGTATAGTTATGTATATCATTAAATGTGATCTTTTCTTAATCCACATAACCTTCATCTTCATACTGTGATACTACATTACTGTGAATCTACTAGGAAGTGAGTAGAATATTGATTGTATAGTTATGTATATCATTTAACAATAATTAAATGTGATCTTTTCTTAATCCACATAACCTTCATCTTCATACTGTGATACATACATTACTGTGAATCTACTAGCGAGTGAGTAGAATATTGATCGTATAGTTATGTGTATCATTTAACAATAATTAAATGTGATCTTTTCTTAATCCACATAACCTTCATCTTCATACTGTGATACATACATTACTGTGAATCTACTAGCGAGTGAGTAGAATATTGATCGTATAGTTATGTGTATCATTTAACAATAATTAAATGTGATCTTTTCTTAATCCACATAACCTTCATCTTCATACTGTGATACTACATTACTGTGAATCTACTAGGAAGTGAGTAGAGTATAGTTATGTATATCATTTAACAATAATTAAATGTGATCTTTTCTTAATCCACATAACCTTCATCTTCATACTGTGATACATACATTACTGTGAATCTACTAGCGAGTGAGTAGAATATTGATCGTATAGTTATGTGTATCATTTAACAATAATTAAATGTGATCTTTTCTTAATCCACATAACCTTCATCTTCATACTGTGATACATACATTACTGTGAATCTACTAGCGAGTGAGTAGAATATTGATCGTATAGTTATGTGTATCATTTAACAATAATTAAATGTGATCTTTTCTTAATCCGACATAACCTTCATCTTCATACTGTGATACATACATTACTGTGAATCTACTAGGAAGTGAGTAGAATATTGATTGTATAGTTATGTATATCATTTAACAATAATTAAATGTGATCTTTTCTTAATCCACATAACCTTCATCTTCATACTGTGATACATACATTACTGTGAATCTACTAGCGAGTGAGTAGAATATTGATCGTATAGTTATGTGTATCATTTAACAATAATTAAATGTGATCTTTTCTTAATCCGACATAACCTTCATCTTCATACTGTGATACTACATTACTGTGAATCTACTAGGAAGTGAGTAGAATGTTGATTGTATAGTTATGTATATCATTTAACAATAATTAAATGTGATCTTTTCTTAATCCGACATAACCTTCATCTTCATACTGTGATACTACATTACTGTGAATTTACTAGGAAGTGAGTAGAATGTTGATTGTATAGTTATGTATATCATTTAACAATAATTAAATGCGATCTTTTCTTAATCCGACATAACCTTCATCTTCATACTGTGATACATACATTACTGTGAATCCACTAGGAAGTGAGTAGAAGTTTAATTATTTGAATCTTAATGCCATTACGTTTCATCAACAATTGCAACTTGAAATGAAACACTAATGTAATAGAAAAGAAGAGGTATGTACACTAATGACATTCTTTTGTATGGTAGCCTGTTTTTTTTTACAGTATCAGAGTACACACTTACATGTGTTCAAATAGTAATCCCATTATTCTTTCAATGCACTACCATTCATTGTAATCTCACTATTATTCCAATGTACTACATTTAGTCTTGTTTACATGACCTGGTTTAATCATGGTGATTTAAAGTTGCAAAAATAATATATTTCAATGAATTGTGTATGCATTTGCATGCTCTAATAATTGAACTATTTTATTAATGAGCTTAATAAAGTCTCTGTGATATAGTCTTTAGGAAAGAGACATGTAGTGTACTAGAACTAGCCTGGCGGGTTTCTCTTTCTTCAGTAGTACTAACACTAAGTATACTGACATCACTCCCAATACTAGTAGTGATTTGTATTTTTTAGCAGCGCACCATATAATATCAGGAGGGGCAAAAACAACTTTCCAAGCCTAACTGTTACATACACTTAGGTAGAATATTATGATTATGTCTCAAACTTTAACAATTGTTTGCGTGTACTCATCATATGTGGTTTAAATAAATTGTTAAGAGAATGTGTACATAAGGATTACTGCATGTGTGTATCAACTTGATGTTAATATTCCATGATAATTTATTTGTCATTTCAGCTTATGAAAATGCTCTCTCAAAAGGAGAATGTGATGTAGCATATACTCGTGTCATGTTACTAGGTCCAGCTGGTGTGGGGAAATCAAGTCTGAAGCGTGGACTTATGAACTTAAAATTCAAGCGAAAGACTAACAGTACCATTGTTGCAGATGTTCAGTCTGTACGACCTGTAGAATACAATTGGGCTAGTGCTATATTACGAAGTAAACAATTGAAAGATGTAACACCAGATGATGAACTCCATGAATTAGCTCAGTTAGTATTCAGAGTCTATAAAACCCACAGGAGTGTTGGCACAGCAGCAGCTGGTAATTTTCCTTCGTTACCATCATTTCCAGAGAGGAATATTGAGGCATTGGAAGTAGCATCAGTAACTAAATCCATATCAGACGCAATAAACCTAGCACAGAAAATGACACATGATGATGTTGAGCTTACACCATTATTTCACATTTGGGACTGTGGAGGTCAACCAGTGTTCCTGGAGGTACTACCAGCCTTTCTCACTTCTCGTACCATGTTTCTCCTCCTCTTTGATGCATCAAAAGATTTGAATAGTAGATGGACATCTGTACAATATCTGCAAGGAAGAAAGATTCTAGGTGAAAAAGTCAACATTACCATAATAGAGCTCTTACAGAAGTGGATGTCAAGTATCCATGCCCATTTTACAAGAATCGATGAAAAGGGAGCTTTACTTGAATATCCTCGTATTGTTGCTATTGGCAGTCGAGGGGATAAGTTGACAGCAAAGAAGAAGAACAAAGTCAAGGAAGATCTTAAGAGTAAATTAGAAAGTGCAGCTTTTGGAGAAGTTGTGAAGAGAGTCTGTATTGTTGATAATACTACAGCTGGAAAAGGAAAGAAAGAAGATGAAACATATGAATATCTACGGAAAGAGATCTATGAGTTTGCTTCTAAGAAGCTAATTGTTAAAACACCGGTCACATGGGTTCTTTTTCGGAAGGTTTTACAAGTGTTGGTGAGAGAGTCAAAAAAGAATGTTGTCACACTCGAATATGCATGTGCTGTTGGTGCAGCTTCCAAGATTAATCCTGAAGATGTTCTTGTAGCTCTCATGTTCTACCATGAGCTAGGTGTGGTTTTATTCTACCCTCACATTGAAGGTCTTAGAGATAAGGTCATTCTCAGTCCAAAGTGGTTTGTAGATTGCCTTGGTAAAGTCCTTACACTACCAGAAAACGAAGATTGTGAGCATCTACAATTGTGGAAACTGCTTCGTGAGAAAGGTATCTTAGTCCAGCCTCTGTATGTAGCTGCATGGAAAGATTGTGAGGGTATTGACCCTGAGGAAACAATGCAGCTTCTAGTTAACTTTCATTTAGCTGCAGAAGTCAAAACAGAAGAATATCATGACTCCAGTGTCAAGCAATTCTTCGTACCAGCTGTACTACCAGCATTTACAGAAGACTATTCCTCTGTTCCTCCTGGATATCATTTGAAAGCTACTTCTCTACACATCACATTTGCCACTGGTTATGTGACTCCAGGTTTCTTCATACGTCTTGTTGCCATCATGGCTGGATCTCCAGAATGCCAGCTGTTCTATCATAAAACTATACCAATATATCATAATCGAATCACTTTTCGGTTTGGAGATCCCCCAGTTGATCATGTGATTCTTACAGAAATGTCTCCTGCAGTTCAAGTAGATGTTCTTCGTTATGTGGCAACTGGTACTATTCCAATGCAGACACTTTGCCACAATTTAAAGGTATGAATTCACATTCCCGTTAAATGTTATGAAATCATTATTAACCGTAAACATCATGCGCTGTGATATAATATTCTACAGTATATTAGAAATATATTTAACAACAACTATATATAATATGGTTTTAGTAGGAACGCAGTTAAAGTTGAACCCAATCACTGGACCTTTATTTTAATTTTTTTTTCTATAATATTATACTTATAATTGATGCACTTTTGCATGTTTAGAACAATAATTTATATAATTATGATCTTATATCACAGGAATTTCTGGAAACTTGCTGTCAGAAAGTAGAAGAATGCCTCCAGTCCATTACACATTCTCATTTTGGTATTGATGATGGATCTACTCGTGTTTGTAAAATACGAAGAGAATTCAAATTCCTATGTTGTAACCCCAAGTGTAAGTCATCATCTGAGCCTCATTATCTAGTCCCGTCACCCAAAGGTCAAACATCTGACCTTCCTCTCCTTTGCGAAGCAAGCACAATTTATCGAAAGCCCACTCCTGAAGAAATGTATTGGTTTCCTGAAGAAACTCAAGTAAGTCAGACATTGTTATATCTGAACATCAATTAGTTAACATATTTGATATCCTAGCAGCCACACATAACAATATCTGGTACATCAGTAAGTTTCAGTAGTGTATTTAAATGTTATCATAGTATATTATACATATATTTATTATTATCATATTCAGTCACAGATGCTGTCTGTCACCAGTGATAACACTGAATCTCCATCTTTCCCTTCCTTACCTCAACTGGTAAATCCTGATGATTCTGTTAGTGAACTAGAGCTAATAAAGTGTAGTTGCTACTTACATCATAAGTTACCAGAACTTTCAATTCTTCTTAATGTTTCCGATGACAAAGTAAAGGAAATGAAGGGAAGATTCAAAACATCACAACTGCAAGCTCTTGGACTCCTCAAAAGTACTACATTGACTCGTCGTCAGTTATATGATCTTCTTCAAGCTCTCGAGCTACCAGAAGGAGCTAAGTATGTTTAAACAGTTAATTGTATTCTTTGAATAATTGTTTATTTGTGTTCATAGTGAACTCAGAAATGATTCCTCTTCAAATACTAACACACAAAGTGAAAGACCAGGTAAATCACATGATATAAATTATTTATCACTATAGCATCAAATATTACCACACGAAGCAGTATCATTTCAAGATGATTTGACTGAGAGGACAGAAGAGTTGTGTACTGACACAAAACATCAACATCATGGTCAGTAAACAATGACACTGTATATGTTGTAACCTTGAGTGTAAGTCATCATCTGAGCCTCATTATATAGTCCCATCACCCAAAGGTCAAACATCTGACCTTCCTCTCCTTGGCAAAGCAAGCACAATTTATCGAAAGCCCACTCTTGAAAAAATGTATTGGTTTCCTGGAAGAACTCGAGTAAGTCAGACATTGTTATATCTGAACATCAATTAGTTAACATATTTGATATCCTGGCAGCCACACATGACAATATCTGGTACATCAGTAAGTTTGAGTAGTGTATTTAAATGTTATCATAGTATATCATATATACATTTATTATTGTCATATTCAGTCACAGATGCCAGTGTTACAGTCTGTCACCAGTGATAACACTGAATCTCCATCTTTTCCTTCCTCACCTTCTCAACTGGTAAATCATGATGATCGTGTTAGTGATCTAGAGCTAATAAAGTGTAGCCGCTACTTACATCATAAGTTACCAGAACTTTCAATTCTTCTTGGTGTTTCCGATGACAAAGTAAAGGAAATGAAGGGAAGATTCAAAACATCACAACTGCAAGCTCTTGGACTCCTCAAAAGTACTACATTGACCTGTCGTCAGTTATATGACCTTCTTCAAGCTCTTGAGCTACCAGAAGCAGCTAAGTATGTTTAAACAGTTAATTGTATTCTTTAAATAATTGTTTATTTGTGTTCATAGTGAACTCAGAAATGACTCTTCTTCCAGTACTAACACACAAAGTCAAACACCAGGTAAATCACGATATAAATTATTTATCACTATAGCATCAAATATTACCACATGAAGCAGTATCATTTCAAGATGATTTGACTGAGAGGACAGGAGAGTTGTTTACTGACACAAAACATCAACATCATGGTCAGTGAACAATGACACTGTATATATGATACATAATGTTTGAAATTATAAATAAATAATTATATGTATATATCGCTATTTACTGTTTTTTTTTGCACTATTCAAGGGAAACAAGTGAAGGCTACAGGAAGTGATCATAATGGTTCCAATCCACATCACATTCTCAAGTCACACTTCACAAGCATTCTTGATGCCATATCAGACACAACAATGCTAGCAAATGATCTCTCATCAGTTAATTTGATCACTGACGCTGTCCAAGATAAGGTTTTAACTACTACAAATCTCAGTCGATACGAAAGAGCCAGTATGTTGATGAACGAAGTCCAGCGCTCTCTAAAAGTAAAAGTACTTAATAATTCCAAAAGACTAGAGGCATTTTGTCATGTCTTTAAAAAACAGAGCAGTGCATCTGTTGAAGTAGCTAGCAGTATGTTGAGAGAGTTAGGTATGTTATGATTATGTAGGAATTAGAAAACTAACAAAATTGCAAATTTTGTTGAGAAAGTAATAGTTATAGTACCCCTTAAGCCTGGTTCACAATATGATGCAAAGCCTTGTGTCACGTCAATGAGTTGTTTTGTAAACAAGATATGCTTCCATCAACACCATCAAACACAACACAAGCCAATTTAATGCAAGGATCTACTTCTATCTTGTGTCAGCTGTGTTGCATTTCATCAATCAGTTTATCACAACACAATGGACCCAATGCTAGGTTTTGCATCATTTTCTGAACCAGGCTTTACAGTGAAATACGTGTTTTAATGTGGCACGAGGGTGGGGCTATAAAGTTGAAATTACATAATACATGAGTGAAGCAAGTACATTATGTAATTGAGACCTTCATTGGGCCCACCCAAGTGCCATGTTTAAACACATATCGCACTCTAAAAGGTGCTGTAAGTGTTTTATGCATATTGACTTAATGCCATGTGCATTACGTGATTTAAAGTGCTTGCAGGTGATGCCTTTCCTGCATTTTCATTGGTCAGAATTTCAATGACGAAATGTAATAATTATAACTCTAATTTCCATGACCTTAACTACCACCAAAAAAAAATTATTGTAATCTTCAATTTTAGGCTTGGATATCGACCACACTGGTACATTTCCTACAGCATTGGAAATTGATGATAATGAATTAGGAAGATCTGGTATGTACCTTCAATAACGAGTATGACACTATAATTTAGGTGTAGTATTTTTAGTTATTTAAACTTTCATTTTAAGGAATTAGAATGATACACATGACTGAATTGATTAAAATTAATTTTTGTAGATCATACTCATTGAATCAGAAACCAGAAAAGAACCAACGAATTCATTTCAAATGCTGTCTCCAGAATAAACAAGAAAATGTTGTTTTTTTTTTAATTATATATAATTATGTATTGTAATTATTAGTGACACAAAAACCTCTTTTAATATCAAATGTTTTGTAGATAGTACTTTGATGTTTGAAAAACTAAAACAGAAAAGAATACTAGTTAATATAGTATATAGTACAGGGGACTTCCTGTCACTCGCATGAGATTCTCTATTTGATTCATCTCTGATTCTAAATTGCGTAAAGGAGTAGTTGTCTTCTTTCCATCTTTAGAAGGCCACTTTTTGGAAACAGGACTTGGATTGGCAAAATCCACATACATAATGTAGTGAATGGAACACATCTTTGAATACTCCCTATATAAATAACAGTTATTTTATATGAGGAGAATGAACAAACGACAGAGTTCATACTGAAATGATAATCAGGTATGTAGGTACATAACTGATTATCATTTCAGCCATTTCATTAGCTGTAAGATTTATTTTGACGTATCTCCTAAGGAGAGTATGAGACATATAAGAAGAGGAACTGAGACTGTATCAACAATCACACTAGAATTTTTTGCAGAAATTATCAGTATTCAGCTTATGTACAGTGCGGGATAAACTTTACTACCCCGAGATGGTATATACTAACATATACTGCTCTAACTGGCTATACAAACCACAAAGTTTTGACATTAATAATAGACCAACATACACTAATATACACATTATGAATTAATGACTGATCAATCCTTTTAAGCTTTCCGACCACATGCCGGTAACTAAGTGGACCCTGGGTTACACCGCGGAGTACCGTCTTTGCCGGACAAATGTGTAAGCAAAGACAAATATCTATTATAATAGTGTGAAATTCTCACAAGTCATGCATGTACAGTATATCCTAGCATATACGTACCTGGGCCGCCAACCTCAGTGTGGAACCATGCCAGTGGGTAACTATCATTTTATTTCATTAATTCAACCACTGTCACAGAAGGTTGGCATCAAGTTGTATGGATATACATACATGCATGGTGTGTGGGACAAAAAGAATTTCACACTGGTCTTCATACTTGCCAGATCATAGCTAGCCACTGAGCTACGTAGTGAAATACTGACTTAGATGATCTAACTGGTTATGCCCATGGAGACTAATATAGCTAATTGTGTTTTTTGACACCACAAAGGGATAGGAATACTTTTTTCTCTGTATATCTTTTTGAATGAGTATAGAAGTCTACATATGTTGCATTCAAAATGATGCTACCACACAGGGGCATTAAATAGAGTGTACATTGCACAATGCACATGTGTTAATTAAAAATGGCTTGGTCTCCTACTATCCTCCAGGTCTTCCATATTTTGTTAATTTTCAGAGTTTTGAGTGCTTTTTATAATAATATCAATGATTGTGATGAGACATATAACTACTGGGAACCAGTAAGTATCACAAGAATTGTCAGTTTTACTCTATATTTTAAAATTCTATTTGAAGGCCCATTTCTTTATGCATGGAACTGGATTTCAAACATGGGAATATTCTCCTCTATATGCAATCAGATCGTATGCCTACATTCTTCTTCACGTATTACCTTTGTTAATACTTGGTACTCAGAGTAAGGTCAGGTGATCTCCGTCATTGTGTGTGCATGTGTATACATATGTTTGATAAGTAAGGCATTTGAAGATTTTTCAGGTCTTGTTACAGTCTTAAGTGGGCTATTTATTGCAGTATGACACTATCAACTGCTTTATATGGCCTCAGAAGTGGGCATGGCAATGGTATTTGACACGTACAAATTAAAAATAATGACGAGACCCTAGGATTAAGGGGTGTCATGAATTTTTAATGAGGTGCCGTATATTCCACATGACTTGATATAAGTGTTATTATATAACAGACAGTAAATCATGAAGTAGTTCATTGGGGTGCTCCTGGAATTGTTCTGCATTAGATTAGTAATGGAATTATGTAACCTTGCTTTGTATATTTTATATGTAATACAGGTATGTATGTAGGGGCAACTGGAATATACGACACCTCCTTAGAAATTCATTGAGGTATGTTCTTAAACATAGAGAGAGAATGGTTTTACATGTAATCTATGTCATTTTGTAGATACATGTATTTGCCACACCCACTTGAGGTGTCGTATATTCCATTTGATAATTACATATGTACATACTTTTGTTTATGATTTTGTCTTTCTAAACAGATCGTTCAATTTTTCACTTTGAGAGTCATATTAGCTTTAATTTGTACAATTTGTGAAACTTATTTTTACAGGTATAGAAAATATATTAGACCAGATTGGCCAGTGTATACACATACATGTGTACATAATGTAAACGTACATATATACACAGTTACATACATACGTACGTAAATACATTACATACATACATACATATATATGTACATACATAATGTATTCAAGCATACATATGTATGTGCATACATACATACATACATACATACATACATACATACATACATACATACATACATACTTATGTACATACATACATACACACATACATACACACATACATATTACTGTTACTACAGAGCTGTGAAAAATAAATATGGAGATCAAATAGCTCTTTGGACATTTCTCTTCATGGCTACCAGCTGTGGAATGTTCATTGCTTCTACAGCATTCCTGCCATCTTCATTTACGATGTATTGCACAATGGTTGCCATGGCAGCATGGTTTGACAAAAAAGAATGGGTTAGTGATAATATAAAACTACGTAGTTCTCTGATTAGCACTTTCATTATATATTTAATTCATAAGGCGACACCCACTCTTTAAATACTCGTTATTTAGCCATTTTGTAGCAGAAGCCAACAAAATTTGTTTAGCAAGAAGACTTATAAATGAAGTTCCATCTTTCTGTACAAAATGGCTGAATATTAGGTGTTTAAATGGAGTGTCACAAATTGTATAATGAAAGTTCTAATTTTCCCAGACCTCTTAACATAATTATTATAAATGTGTTTCTTGTTCTAGTTATCAATTATTGCTATAGCTTTTGGCTCCATTATTGGATGGCCATTTGCAGCTGCATTAGGGTGAGTGATAGATTTGTGTTCTCTCTATGTTGTTATAGGGGGTACCCATTATATACTATATAGTTACATATGTATATAGTCAGAATGTTGAAATAGTGAGCCAATTGCCAGACATTTTGGCCTATTTTCATCACTCTTGTCCTGTTCCACATATACTTTGTATACAGTTCAGTTCAATTTACCAGAAATTCACTAGATTCATTGGACAATGTCCTGCATGCAGTATGACTGGCTCCCAGTGCATGTGGTTATACATGCAGTTTATTGACCATACAAGATGGATAAATAGATATTGATATGTATTATGTTGATATAGATATATGGATGGTAAGATGGATGGATAGATAGATACAATGGATGCATGGATAGATGAAATGAATAAAAGGTGGATGGATAGATGAAATGAATAAAAGATGGATGCAGAGATGAAATGAATAGAAGATGGATGGATAGATGTAATGGATAGAAGATGGATGGATAGATGTATTGGATACAAGATGGATGGATAGACGAAATGAATAGAAGATGGATGGATAGATGTAATGTATAGAAGATTGGTGGATAGATGTAATGAATAGAAGATGGATGGATAGATGAAATCAACAAAAGATGTCATCTGATGGATATATAGATAGATGTAGTGAATAGAAGATGGTGGATACATGTAGATATATACAATATAATACATGCTACATGTCTTTCCATGCTGTACACATGCAGTTGTCATGTGGTAGTCATGTGACAATGAAGCTTATATATTCTATTCTATAGGATACCAGTTGCTTGTGATGTTTTTTTCAGGCAGAGAAGAATTTCATATTTCCTTATATGGGCATCTATTAGTTTTGTGGTTATAGCAGTAAGTGCATTTTCATTCACTTGTTCTAAAGATTTTCAAAGTTTGACCGGACCCTTTACTATTTACAGGGCCCTGTTGCATATGTGGACTCCAAATTGTATGGAAAATTTGTTCTTGCCCCTTGGAATATAATACTATATAATATTTTTGGTAAAGGGGGCCCAAACCTGTATGGGACTGAGTCCTGGACGTATTATTTCATGAATGGGTTTCTAAATTTTAATATTTTATTTATTCTAAGCTTATTATGCTGGCCTTTAATTGAATTGAAGGTTAGTCATGTGACCTAGATTAATTAAAATATTAGATGCCTTATATGGCAATGCAGGTTCTTCTGGAGTCATGTATACTTAGATTAAAGCATAAACCAGGTAATGATTGTACCATCCTGATATTTGACCTTTGACCTTTGATCTCCAATTGTTTAGCAACTTCGTACAGATTAATTGTTTTTCCAATGATAATATGGATGGGAATATTTTTTACAAGAGCTCATAAGGTAAAGATGGACGTAATGCTGAAATACATGTATTACATGTATTTATGTATACACACAAACACACACTAAAATGCATTAAACACACACACGTACGCACATACACACCCACACACATGCACACACACAAACACAGGAGGAACGATTTCTCTTTCCTATATATCCTCTAATATGTTTGAGTGGCTCTACATTTATATATATACTTCAAGACATCACCCCTACTATTTCATACATGATAAGACTTCATAAACGTGTCAGAGCTAAAGTTACTTACCTTGTTGCTTTCTTTGGTCTATTCTTGTGTGGTGTTCATGCTGTGTTGAGTTGTTCAAGAGGACTAGCATTACATTATGGTATGTACATAATTATACATGTATGTTGTATTTACACGTACATGTACAGTCTTAAACATGTACATTTATATGCACATGTACAGCAGCTAGTACATGTACATGTATACATGTACATATATTTACACATGTACATACATGCACATGTACTTACTTATACATGTACATGGATACATGCAAGTACATGTACAGCAGCTAGTACATGTACATGTATACATGTACATATATTTACACATGTACATACATGTACATGTATATTTATTTACACATTTACATAAATAGTTACAAGTACATGTAAGAAAATTACCCTCTGTGCTGCTCTTGAGCTATTCTGAAGTACATGTACATGTACATACACATGTACATGTACATGTACATGGTCATACACATGTACATGTACATGCAAAAAGTTACTCGCTCTGTGCCAATCTAGAATTAAAAATAGATTAATAATTATGAAGACCACACCCTTTTAAATTAAAATCTTTACTAAATTAGCTATTCACATGATTTTAGAGTACAATCCTTTCTTCTCCTCCACATGGTACTCAGGGTATCAAGCTCCGATGCAGCTATATATGGACATTAATTCCCAGAGAGTCCTTGGATTCACTTTATACATGCGGGAGATTAATGTCTGTGTTGGTAAAGAATGGTACAGATATTCTAGTTCATTCTTCTTACCAGATAATCGTATTCTACCGCTAAGAGCTCGGTTAGTTATATATGTCATAGTGTGTCATATTATTTCATCATTCCACTGACCAATCAAATTAGATGTACGTATACTATGTTATTATGTCTTGTTATGTCATCATTCCATTGACCAATCAAATTAGTTGTACTATGTCGTTATGTCTTATTATATCATCATTCCACTGACCAATCAAATTAGTTGTACTATGTTATTATGTCTTGTTATGTCATCATTCCATTGACCAATCAAATTAGTTGTACTATGTCGTTATGTCTTATTATATCATCATTCCATTGACCAATCAAATTAGTTGTACTATGTCGTTATGTCTTATTATATCATCATTCCATTGACCAATCAAATTAGTTGTACTATGTCGTTATGTCTTATTATATCATCATTCCATTGACCAATCAAATTAGTTGTACTATGTCGTTATGTCTTATTATATCATCATTCCATTGACCAATCAAATTAGTTGTACTATGTCGTTATGTCTTATTATATCATCATTCCATTGACCAATCAAATTAGTTGTACTATGTCGTTATGTCTTATTATATCATCATTCCATTGACCAATCAAATTAGTTGTACTATGTCGTTATGTCTTATTATATCATCATTCCATTGACCAATCAAATTAGTTGTACTATGTCGTTATGTCTTATTATATCATCATTCCATTGACCATTTGTACTATTCATTGTGTCATATTGTGTCATATTGTGTCATAATATGTCATCACTCCACTGACCAATGAAATTACCTACCTGTACATGTACATGTGCTTAACTACTGGAGAAGTGTTAAACCTTGATGCCATGACTCAGGAAAATCAAGACTCCTTGATAGGTTCTCCCCCCACCACCCACACACACCACACACACACACACCACACACACACACACACACACACAAGATCTTGTGGTTGCACTGGTTAGATAGTAGGTGGTTACATATATTTATTGTACAAGTTGTTGAGCTTATAACATGAAGAACAGAATCTAACAATTTGTGAATATTTATATATGTTTATAAATTTCTTACAGATGGCATTTGAGGTATCTACGTTCAGATTTTCGTGGTCAGTTACCACAACCTTACAGCTCATTACCAAATGCTACTGCCATTATTCCTAGCAATATGAATGACATGAACCAAGAGGAAGTATCTCGCTATGTGAGTAACTAGAGTACTAAAACTGAGTTCAAACTGAGGTCTAGGGTTGGGCGATATTGAAAATTATGTTTTCTGATTATTGCCTAAAGGTGACTTGCGATTAATGTAACTACTCATTGATACTGTCTATGATAACAAAAATAGACTCATTTAAAAAAAAAGATGACACTTCCTTGTTTTGAGAGCATTCAGCTCAAAACTAAGTGTTATAGTATTTTAAACTGCATTTGATATAATCAATATTTTGCCATTGTGATAATATTGGCAGACCAAAATCATGTGATACGATTATTGTGATATAGTGAATCACTGCCCAACCCTACTGAGCTCAATATAAATTCATAAAAAATTGCTATGGAAACATGTACATGTAAATAAAACGTGTCGTGCACATATGTAGGGCAGTACCTAACTTCATGCAGTCCATGTATACAGTATTGTTACCATAGTGACTGAACCACACAGGCATGCACACAAAAAATCAATTGAAAACTATGAATTCATAATAAGCTGTTGTATAGTTAATGTTGAAGTAATATATGTTAGCACTCTTGGTAACCGAAGTATAGTAAGAGGCTATGAATTTTATGATATTTAGAAATGGGAATTTATTACTACATTACTTTGAAGAGATGAGAAAAGTAGTTCAAGTAGATGTCAGTAGCACAATTTAATCTCTCTCTCTCTCTTTCTCTCTCTCTCTCTCTTTCTCTCTCTCTCCTCTCTCTCTAGTTTGATGTTCAGAACTGCCAATTTCTGATTGATTCTGAAAGCACATTAGTTTCAGAACACGAACCTGCATATTTTGAAAATCAGGCAGTTTGGGAACGAGTCCTTGTGTACAAGTTCCTGGACACAAAAAATTCAAATCGTTTCTTTCGTGCATTTTATTTCCCAGGATTATCTGATAGATACGTAAAATATATTAGGTACTTTTTACTTAGAAACAAAAATGGTAATTTTGTTGGAGTATAACCGAATACCATTTAGATAATATATGACATGATTTGTTTTTTAAATCTTTTAAAATCATATACTTGTATTCTACAACTGTATTAATCTATTCTGCATTATCGGCAATGGTGTGGAAACAGCCAGTCATGTAGGACATAGTTAAATGTCTGGTATATTGAAACTAAACTGTATACATAGTATATGGGGAGCAGGACAAGAGTGATGAAATAGGTCAAGATGTCTGGTAGTCAGTTCAATGTTTCCACACACCTGGTTACATACATGTACTATAAGTATGTATGTATCTAGATCTATGATTCCACAACCCTGGCTGTAAATATCCATCAACTATAACTAAATCCCTATGATAAGGGAGTGTTTGAGTAATGAAGTCCACAGAAAACAAACACTCTCTTCCAGGAAACAGCATGACTGTAGCAGAACCTGAAGCACTGACCATTAGATCAGGAGGGTTAAGCTTTAACCACTACACCACACTGCCTCCTAAGAGTGCCCATCAAACTGGGACTTTTCATTGGAATGACTAAACCACATGTACATAACAAGTGTATGTAAGATCATAATCTTTCTATTGTGGGGAACTGAAGTTCTATTATACCAAATTCCTGTCCAAAAAATCTCTTCAAGTTAGAATCAGTGAGAATAAAGAAATGTCAAAGAATTATAATATTATACATGTACATAATATTATACATGTATATAATATACACAAAGATTACTGATGCTGATGTTTGCTGAGTATTGGTATCTTTAATTCCCTCTAATAATGAATCAATTAGATAAATACTATAGTCTTTATGAATATAATAATGAACGTATGTATGTACATCAACAAAAAGATTACACTTGAGATTGCAAGTCTATAATGGCATTTTCCTTCCTTCAATGCTTATAGCCACAGCATGAGTGTTTTGACTTCGAGATAGTTTATCTTTTCGCTTTTGTAACTGTTTCTCGTATCTGTTGAGTACCTTCTTTGATGAAGTCTAAAATAGAATTACAAAATATAAAACTAAAAGTACATGTATGTGTGTATGCGTGTATGTATGTATGTACATGTATGTATGTATGTATGTATGTGTGTATGCGTGTATGTATGTATGTACATGTATGTATGTATGTATGTATGTGTGTATGCGTGTATGTATGTATGTACATGTATGTACATGTATGTATGTATGTATGTATGTATGTATGTGTATGTATGTAATATATGTATGTATGTATGTATGTACATGTATGTATGTAATGTATGTATGTATGTTGTACATGTATGTATGTACACTGTATGTATGTATGTAATGTATGTATGTGTGTATGTACTGTATGTATGTATGTATGTATGTATGTATGTATGTAGTGCCATATATACTCTAATTATTTTGTGCTGGCCATGTGTAGTACCATATATACTCTAATTATTTTGTACTAGCTCAGTCAGTAATCCAACATCAAATTTTGTACATCTGTCTGTCCACTCCTACCATATATTTACTTACTTATCTATTTATATGTAATTGCTAGAAATTTCGAAAACTAGACCTGATGAGAGTTAAGGGTATTACTTTATGCTTGTCCTAATGTATTATATTTACATATTATCTTGTCAGTTTTGTCAGTTTGTCTGTCATTATATCGTCCATTCAAAGTACCTTTTTCATTTCTTGTTGGACATTCCATTTTGGTCTAACTACATAATCTTTATGTGATGGCATTGGTACCCTCGCTCTTCCAACCCAACCCTTATCACCAGGTTTCTGAGGTCTAGTGGGTGAATGGATGAATTGAATGATGGTTAACGAATGAACTAATGGTGAATGGTGATAGGTGAATGGATGAACTAATGGTGTTAGGTGAATGGATGAACTAATGGTTAATGGTGATAGGTGAATGGATGAACTAATGGTGAATGGATGAACTAATGGTTAACGGTGATAGGTGAATGGATGAACTAATGGTTAACGGTGATAGGTGAATGGATGAACTAATAGTTAATGGTGATAGGTTAATGGATGAACTAATGGTTAATGGTGATAGGTTAATGGATGAACTAATGATTAATGGTGATAGGTGAATGGATGAACTAATGGTTAATGGATGAACTAATGGTTAACGGTGATAGGTGAATGGATGAACTAATGGTTTAATTATAAGACTCACTCAGGTTCATCTTGAGTAGTTTGTGAGGATTTTCCCTCGCTAGAACTGTTTAATGGAATGTACATACATATATACATGTGCATGGTCTACATACATGTACAGTGTACATGTATAAATACATACATATACATACATACCGTATTTTCCTGTTTAGAAGCCTGGGCCTCTATTTCCTAAAGGCACTTCCTTGACCAGGCCACTAAACGAAACTGGCCTGTATACGAGCCCGGCCTGTAAACAATTGCCAGAAGCTAGCATGCGCATAAACCCACGTGGCCCACCATGTAACAAGGCGGAGCCCACTAACGATAGCTTAGCATCATGGCCACTGGTAGTGTTTTTCAGCAAATTCAATGGCCTTGATCTTCGTTGAAATGTCGTAAGAGCTTCTTTTCTTCGTTGACATTCTGCTTTGGGCAAAATTCACCTTCTTCCGTGTCCTACGTCCACGTGTTGTGGGCGTGGCACCACCCGGCTTTAATTGAAGACCCGGCCTTTATTTAGTGAATAAAGCGAGAACACCCGGCCTTAAAATGAGATCTGGCTTCTATTCAGACCCGGCCACTACTCGGGGAAAATACGGTACATTAAATACATGTACATGTACATGTATAATTGTATATACAGTGTACATGTATATACATGTAGTATAATAGTACATACATACATGTACATATACATGTACACACCTAAGTCTTCTTCTTGCAATTTGTGAGAGATGTGCCCAATCTCTTTCTTCTCTTTCATCACGACTGAGTGATTTGTAATCAGAAGTGAGACCAAATATTGGTCTTGACCAGTTATCTGATGAGAGAGAGAATGAAGATGAGGAGGATTTCACTAATTAATGTAACTATATATTCAGTAATCTTTCAGTAATATTCAGTAGTCTTATAGTATCATGTAGTCAGTAATCTTTAGTAATCTACAGTGCATGTACATGTACAGATCTACAGTACATGTACATGTACAGTCTTTTAATAATGTACAGTATATGTACATGTACATGTATGACTGCATGTGTTAAGGGAAGGCAGGATGGACTTACTGATTAAGACTCCAGCTTTTTGCCTGTTTTTCTTCACCTCTTTTGGATGTCGGTAAAGAAGCATTATTGCTTTACCTAGTCCACTGGTTTTGAGGAGGTGGCTGTCCATTTCGGGAAACTAATATATGAATGAAATTATGAAGGACGAGTTGAAAATAGGTAGGTGAATCATGTGATCGATGGGTTGATGGATGGATGAATGGATGATAGGTGGATGGATAGTGGATATCTGCTAGTATGGGTGGATGGATGAAGTGATGGATGAATGAATGGATAGAGATGGGTAGATGGATAAATGGATTATGATGAATAGATGGATCGAGATTGGTAAATGGAGATAGATTGATAGAGATGAGTAAATGGATGATGATGGATAGAGAAGGGTAAATGAATGATGATGGATAGAGATGGGTAAATGGATGATAATGAATAGATAGATACAGATGGGTAAATGGATGAAGAAGGATAGATGGGTGATTGGAAAACAAATAAGTTGATAAGATAGCATACTAAGAAAGAAGAACAGAAACTATAAATAGAGAAGATAACTACATGTATGTAATTACTGTGAATAGAATATCTAGAATGCTTTCTCGTATCGACAGATGAGGGAGGGAGTGATCTGGGAGGGGTTTCAACCAGTCACTTAGTGCTGAACAAATTCCGCTTTCAATAAATGAACTCAATAGATCAACCCTACATTGTATAGATATTGATTCTATTAATAGTAACAACCGTACAATACATGCACTAAATTGTGTACTATTAATAGTAACAACTGTACAATACATGCACTAAATTGTGTACTATTAATAGTAACAACTGTACAATACATAATACTAAATGATGTACTATTAATAGTAACAACTGTACAATACATAATACTAAATTGTGTACTATTAATAGTAACAACTGTACAATACATGCACTAAATTGTGTACTATTAATAGTAACAACTGTACAATACATGCACTAAATCGTGTACTATTAATAGTAACAACTGTACAATACATAATACTAAATGATGTACTATTAATAGTAACAACTGTACAATACATAATACTAAATTGTGTACTATTAATAGTAACAACTGTACAATACATGCACTAAATTGTGTACTATTAATAGTAACAACTGTACAATACATGCACTAAATTGTGTACTATTAATAGTAACACTAAATTGTGTACTATTAATAGTAACAACTGTACAATACATGCACTAAATTGTGTACTATTAATAGTAACAACTGTACAATACATGCACTAAATCGTGTACTATTAATAGTAACAACTGTACAATACATGCACTAAATCGTGTACTATTAATAGTAACAACTGTACAATACATGCACTAAATCGTGTACTATTAATAGTAACAACTGTACAATACATGCACTAAATTGTGTACTATTAATAGTAACAACTGTACAATACATGATACTAAATTGTGTACTATTAATAGTAACAAATCTGTACTATTAATAGAACATTATATAATTAGTTTATGCTAATAATAGTAACAAATTATACATTACATCATACATATTTATATACTATTACTTTTTCAATTGAGATATTATAGTCGGCAACATGGAGATCTTTTTGATAGCAGGTTTCTTTTGAAGATTCAATCTTCGATCTTCCTGTATAAAAAACAATGAAGGTTAATCCAGTTTGAAAAACTGGTTACCAGTTTTACCTCAGCTGCTTGATTCATTTGTTGAATCATTGCATGAATATGATCATCGACAGAACTAATATCAATATCCTGTAATGTAATGATGATGTAATGATTTTGATATCACTATGGTTACTATCAATCTTATTACAGTTAAAAGATGATAATTTTACCTTTCGTCGTCTTCTTCGAGCACGAGCCATTGCCTCCTTTCTTCTTTGCATCATCAAGTCAAAATCAGAGACATCAATTTGCCTGCAATAGTCATATGATAGTCATGTGATTAGAAAGTACATATCACAAGATTATAATGAAGTTAATATAATAGTCATGTGATAGTCATGTGATAGTCATGTGATTGATTACAAAGTGGATATCACTAGACTGTAATGAAGTTAATAATTATAATAGTCATGTAATTGATCATATAAAAGTCACATGAGAACACTTTAGGGGGGGGGGGGTGAGAGGGTGGGTTATTCACTAAAATCTCACCCCTCATTGGAATTTTGGTTGCCAATAGACACAGCATACCAACCCCTTTCAAATTCAACTTTGTCCACTCTCCCTTCATAACAATAACATGTAAATACTCACTTCTTTCCTCCATCTTCAACTTCAGAATCGCTGGATTCATCTTTCTTTTTCTCTTCTTTATCTGGTTCAGGAAGTACTTGACCACCTTCAGGGATTAATAGTCATGTGATAATCACGTGATTAGTGATTACAAAGTTGATTTGTTTTTGGTGAGGGGGAGAAACTCTCACAAACACAGCATATAATTATTATTATAATTACCATCTACATGTACATGTACATGTACTCTTCAAATTTGTATGAAATTACACTGCATAGTGCATACATACTTGAAGTACTAAATTTTAGAGGGGGGGAACTTCTGAAGTCATGCCTGACCTTCCTTTTGTAGATTAGCTAACTCTAGTTCCAATTCTTCATCAACATCACTCTCTTCATTCTCCTCATCCACTAACAGCTGAGGTAACTCTGTCTCGTCATCACTCTTCTCTTCTTCAGCTGTATTTGACTGAAAAAAGAAAAAAATATGTTTGATATACAAATGTAACATTTTACTGCTTGATACAACTACATGTACACATGTATCTTAAAAAGCCTCTCCCTCTTCATTCCTTGTATATGAAACCCCACGTCTATTCAGATACTTATACTACTGTAGGGTGTCATGACCTAGTGTTGTTTAGTATGACAATAATGACCACTTCTTTTAGTTACAGTATACATACTATCTGGTTTATCAAACTTTTAGTTTAGTTATACTTTAATGAACTAAAATAATATTAGGCTTACTAAAAGGGTTTTAGTTTTAGTTAACTGACTGACCATTATCGGCCATTTATCATTTTAGTTAGTTATAGTTATTGTAATTTAGTTATAGTTATAGTTAACTCACAATACCTTACTAAAAGAGGTTTTAGTTATAGTTAACTCACAATACTTTACTAAAAGGGATTTTAGTTATAGTTATAGTTAACTCACAATACCTTACTAAAAGAAGTTTTAGTTATAGTTATAGTTAACTCACAATACCTTACTAAAAGAGGTTTTAGTTATAGTTAACTCACAATACTTTACTAAAAGGGATTTTAATTATAGTTATAGTTAACTCACAATACTTTACTAAAAGGGATTTTAGTTATAGTTAACTCACAATACCTTACTAAAAGAAGTTTTAGTTATAGTTAACTCACAATACCTTACTAAAAGAAGTTTTAGTTATAGTTAACTCACAATACCTTACTAAAAGAAGTTTTAGTTATAGTTAACTCACAATACCTTACTAAAAGAGGTTTTAGTTATAGTTAACTCACAATACCTTACTAAAAGAGGTTTTAGTTATAGTTAACTCACAATACCTTACAAATAGAGGTTTTAGTTATAGTTATAGTTAACTCACAATACCTTACTAAAAGAGGTTTTAGTTATAGTTATAGTTAACTCACAATACCTTACTAAAAGAGGTTTTAGTTATAGTTATAGTTAACTCACAATACCTTACTAAAAGGGGTCTTAGGTGCAGTTATAGTTACATAAAACAGCATTAATACAGCCCTACTTCATTTCTACCTTATTCTCTTGTAGTTCAGTCAATTCTCCACTGTCTTCATTAATTTCTGAGAGTGTCTCTTGTGTTACATCTGTCACATCTTCCTCAATATCATCTACATATACATGTATTTACACATACAGCAGAATAATTATAATTCGAAAAGCTCACATTTAATTAATTGATTATCTTTAATTGATAACCATAACAACAAAAATATAGCTTTAGAATTAACTCTATATCTCTGTGTATACTTCATACATTGGTCCCAAAGTCAGGTGGTTTCCTAATGTAACCATTTGTTACTATAAATAGAAATGCTTGCTTCTATAAATAAACATCTACTCCTAACAATGATACAGGCTAGAATATTTTTTACAATATAATGATGATGTAATTATGCAGGGATTACATTAAGAAACATCCCAAAGTCACATTAATCACCTTATTAGTACGAAAATAAGGGTGTGGCTTATTCAAATTTAACCATATCATAGTACCACCCGTATGCCCCAAGGGGCTTAGCCCAAAGTGGCGAGTATCCATGTTGATCCAAACGTACTTTTATCAATTCGAGGTCTCTTCTTTTGAACTTCAGTTTCCTCATCTTCATCTTGTGAGAGAGGCCTCTTACGACTGGACTCTTCCTCCTCGTTATTCAAAGGATGTAGATTGTCTTCCGTAGTCTCATTACCATCTAGTAATGTTGTGTTGTCTTCAGGTGACTCAATAGGTGAAAAAACGTTTTCTTGATCATGTGACGATTCAACATGATCACCTGACTGAGCAGATGGACTATGTTCGTATTGCTGTGACACTTCATTTATTAATTTTTCTAAATCTTCTTCTTCATTGTAGACTTCTTCCTTCTCTTTGACATCAGGGCTTGAAGAGTCTTGTTCAAAATCAGACATGCTTCTTTTAATTATAACACTTAATACACGTACACACCCACATATTAACCACACCCACATATAACCACACCCATGGATAACCACACCCATTAGTAACCACACCCACTATCCAAACTGTATCACATGTGGAACTCTAATCCTTCAACAATGGTACTTGAAATCCCATTCTTGGAATGGCAGAAGCTAAGGTAGGTCGTTATTTCACGTCATATTGTATAATGTATGTATTGATAGTATGCAAGTACTTGTATGGACTGTATGCATGTAGTATCATACATAATATTAATATGTATCTATGTATCTATGTATATATGTATTAATGAATGTAAATGTATGCATGTATCTAAGAATTTATGCATGTATGTTTTGTGTGTATGTATGTACATACTTATGTATATATCAATGTATTTGTGTGTGTATATATACACTGTAGTATTGGTGACCAATAATATCTGTCGGTGACCAAACAGTGTAGTGTAATCGGTGATCAAAATTTTGTTTTGGTTACTGATACTACACTGTTGTACACACCACAACAGTGTTTAGGTCACCAAAATGTTATTTTGATACATACATGTATGTACATGTATGTATATATACATATATGTACATGTACATACATGTATATAGATACATGTATGTGCATGTATGTATATACTACATACATGTATGTGTTGATCTTCATGTACACGTGTCTTGTAGTCATCTAGAGAGGAGAAAGCTTGTTAACAAAGAGAAAAAGAGAATTGAAAGAGTTAAAGTTGCATTGGAAAGGGAGGCTGAAGAAAAAGGTGAGTCTTGTATTGTTTCTAAATATGTAACATTACCAATAAAATCTTTTTTTTATAACAGTGAATGAAGAGTATGAGAAGACATCGGAATATTTGTAAGAATATGAGGCATTTAAAGAAGTACATGTACATTTAGGCGAACGCAGAACGGAAGATACCATTTACAATGTAGATGTACATGTAGTTATATCTACAGAATTAGAATACGTTCTCAATTATATGCCATGGTGGCTGATTGTTATTTTTCTAAGTCATTGTGGCTGATTGTTTGTTTGTTGTGTGTCTTTGTCTACGCCTATTGCTAGCGTGCTAGGCACATGAATTTTCATTTACAGCATGACCTCAGGAAAATGTTCATAACTTTAGTTTGGAATGACCAACAATCTTTTTACCTGCACCATTTTCATATAATTATCCTTCCCATTTGATTTTGTGTGTATGTCAAATTTCAATCCATTGCTTCATTATTGAGTTAGAATATATTAAATGAAACCATTACACAGTTCTCTCTTTGGCACAGTTAATTATGATTATATTGTCACTAACAGCATTAACTATTTGTTAATTGGCTCAAGATGTATTCCCAATGGTGCACACACTAATCATTTTGGAGCCAATTTAGCCCAAGCTTCAAAACTTATCAAAAACTCTGGTATACACATTTTAAAAACGAGTCTAAACTTTGTAGCCAGTTAGTAAACGGGTGAAATTGTTATAATGTTATATGTATATGTATGTCTATACAGAGAGAAGCAAGCCATTATTGATAGAGAGAGACAAAGAGAAGAAGCAGAAAGGTAATATCGTGTTGATAGTGTGAAATAATGACCACTTTTAGTTATACATGTACATGTAGTTATAGTATGACAAACTTTTTGGTTTAGTTAATTATGCTTGCTAAAAGGGTTTTAGTTTTAGTTAACTAACTATAAGTGCCCTTACTAAAAGAGGTTTTAGTTATAGTTATAGTTAACTCACAAATTCACAATACCTTACTAAAAGAGGTTTTAGTTATAGTTATAGTTAACTCACAATACCTTACTAAAAGGGATTTTAGTTATAGTTATAGTTAACTCACAATACCTTACTAATAGAGGTTTTAGTTATAGTTAACTCACAATACCTTACTAAAAGAAGTTTTAGTTATAGTTAACTCACAATACCTTACTAAAAGAAGTTTTAGTTATAGTTATAGTTAACTCACAATACCTTACTAAAAGAGGTTTTAGTTATAGTTATAGATAACTCACAATACCTTACTAAAAGAGGTTTTAGTTATAGTTATAGTTAACTCACAATACCTTACTAATAGAGGTTTTAGTTATAGTTATAGTTAACTCACAATACCTTACTAAAAGAGGTTTTAGTTAATAGTTATAGTTAACTCACAATACCTTACTAAAAGAGGTTTTAGTTATAGTTATAGTTAACTCACAATACCTTACTAAAAGAGGTTTTAGTTATAGTTATAGATAACTCACAATACCTTACTAAAAGAGGTTTTAGTTATAGTTATAGTTAACTCACAATACCTTACTAAAAGAGGTTTTAGTTATAGTTATAGATAACTCACAATACCTTACTAAAAGAGGTTTTAGTTATAGTTATAGTTAACTCACAATACCTTACTAATAGAGGTTTTAGTTATAGTTATAGTTAACTCACAATACCTTACTAAAAGAGGTTTTAGTTAATAGTTATAGTTAACTCACAATACCTTACTAAAAGAGGTTTTAGTTATAGTTATAGTTAACTCACAATACCTTACTAAAAGAGGTTTTAGTTATAGTTATAGTTAACTCACAATACCTTACTAAAAGAGGTTTTAGTTATAGTTATAGTTAACTCACAATACCTTACTAATAGAGGTTTTAGTTATAGTTATAGTTAACTCACAATACCTTACTAAAAGAGCTTTTAGTTATAGTTATAGTTAACTCACAATACCTTACTAAAAGAGGTTTTAGTTATAGTTATAGTTAACTAGATGTTGAATGTTGAAGTTACATGTATACATGCTCAGTATCCACGTGTACATGTGGATTGTTATTTAGACAACTTCAATTAGAAGCTTGGACTAAAAGAGAGAAGAAATCAGAAGAAGAATTTCAACAGAAGAAAGAGAGAGAGGAGAGGAAGCTGAAAGAAAGAGAAGAACGAGAAGTAACAATGTCATGTGATAATCACATGTAGACATGTGACTAATAATTTATTTAGAGATTGATAAGAGAGGAATGGGAAGCTATAGAACGGAAAGAAAAAGAGGAAAAAGAACGACAAGAGAATGCTAGACAGAATAAAGAGGTACATGTATGTACATGTGTATGTGCATGTACATGTATGTATGTATGTATGTATGTATGTGTATGTGTATGTATGTATGTATGTATGTACATGTATGTATGTATGTGTGTATGTATGTACATGTATGTATGTATCTATGTATGTTGCATACGAACTTATGTATTATGTAATTATGTAAATACATGTACATGTATTTACATGTATTTACATGTATTTACATTATTATAAATCAGGCTTTATTGGAGGAGGCGCTGTTAGCTATTGATCAGTCGCTGGAATCTTCAGAAAATACATTACTTGAAGAAAAGGTTAGTAACTATCACATTAGAAGTATTAGTCAATGAACAGACAGACAAATAGATAGATAGATAGATAGATAGATAGATAGATAGATAGATAGATAGATAGATAGATAGATAGATAGACAGACAGACAGACAGACAGACAGACAGACAGATAGATAGACTAATGAACAGACGAACAGATAGAAGTATTTTCTTTTTACTGTAGCCATGGCACAATCCTTTTGCTTCTGTTGATGAGAAAGACATAAGAATTAGGGAAGATATAAGTTTAAATATGGTGTTCAAAGACGGCAATAACTTCGGAACTGAAAGGGTGAATGAATACATGTACATGTACATGAATAATGACAGGAGTCAAGAACTACATGTACATGTACACATATAATGACGGGAGTGAAGAGCTACATGTACATGTACACATATAATGACAAGAGTCAAGAGCTACATGTACATGTACATGTATAATGACGGGAGTCAAGAGGTACATGTACATGTACATAGCTCAGTTGGTAGAGCATCTGTCCGGAGTACAGAGTGTCGTGGGTTCGAATCCCACCAGAGGCAACTCTCATTTTCATTTTTCCGTTGCCTCAGGTGTCTTTCTTTCTTTCTTTCTACATCTCCGATAACATCATGTATAATGACAGGAGTCATAAGGTACACGTACATGTACACGTATAATGACAGGAGTCAAGAACTACATGTACTTATTATGTGTAGTCATGTACATGTATAATGACAGGAGGCTCAGTTTAATAGTTGCAGTCGATTAAATGATTATTCAAGTACTTCAGTGATTATTATGATTATAGTGATTATTGTATGCGATAATATATCCTTAATGACTGGTAGTCATAACTTGCAAACAGGATATTGCCTGAAACTTGTTATTGCTACTGGTATGACAGTGTCAACAATGTGCAAGAAAATTATTATATTAGAGAAACGAAAGCTAATTATGTGATAATGTACGTTATATGATATGATAATGATATTTTATTAAAATAGATACAATTACTGTCTCAGGTTCTTGAAAGTTATTGTTAGAAATTGGATAGACAAACCAATTGTGATACAGAACTACATGTACACTGATGTAGATGCATGTGTATCAGAGTTTTTGATAAGTTATGAAGCATGGGCCAAATTGGCTCAAAAATGGTTAGTGTGTGCGCCATTGGGAATACATCTTGAGCCAATTAACAAAGAGTTAATGCTGTTGGTGATAATATAATCATAATTACCTGCGCCACTTGCCCAAAGACAGAACTGTGCAGTGCCAAATAAGAAACTCTTTGGGCCAATGGTGTGCCATATAAGCTTATCAAAAACACTGATGTGTGTATATATATAACTTGGTTCTGATGTAGATGCATGTGTATATATGTAACTTAGTTCTGATGTAGATGCGTGTGTATATATGTAACTTAGTTCTGATGTAGATGCATGTGTATATATATAACTTAGTTCTGATGTAGATACATGTGTATATATATAACTTGGTTCTGATGTAGGTGCATGTGTATATATGTAACTTAGTTCTGATGTAGATGCGTGTGTATATATGTAACTTAGTTCTGATGTAGATGCGTGTGTATATATGTAACTTAGTTCTGATGTAGGTGCATGTGTATATATGTAACTTAGTTCTGATGTAGATGCGTGTGTATATATGTAACTTAGTTCTGATGTAGATGCGTGTGTATATATGTAACTTAGTTCTGATGTAGATGCGTGTGTATATATATAACTTAGTTCTGATGTAGGTGCATGTGTATATATGTAACTTAGTTCTGATGTAGATGCGTGTGTATATATGTAACTTAGTTCTGATGTAGATGCGTGTGTATATATGTAACTTAGTTCTGATGTAGATGCGTGTGTATATATATAACTTAGTTCTGATGTAGGTGCATGTGTATATATGTAACTTAGTTCTGATGTAGATGCATGTGTATATATGTAACTTGGTTCTGATGTAGATGCATGTGTATATATGTAACTTAGTTCTGATGTAGATACATGTGTATATATGTAACTTAGTTCTGATGTAGATGCGTGTGTATATATGTAACTTAGTTCTGATGTAGATGCGTGTGTATATATGTAACTTAGTTCTGATGTAGATGCGTGTGTATATATGTAACTTAGTTCTGATGTAGATGCGTGTGTATATATGTAACTTAGTTCTGATGTAGATGCATGTGTATATATGTAACTTAGTTCTGATGTAGATGCGTGTGTATATATGTAACTTAGTTCTGATGTAGATGCATGTGTATATATGTAACTTAGATGTAGATGTGTGTGTATATATGTAACTTAGTTCTGATGTAGATGCACGTGTATATATGTAACTTAGTTCTGATGTAGATGCGTGTGTATATATGTAACTTAGTTCTGATGTAGATGCACGTGTATATATGTAACTTAGTTCTGATGTAGAACAAAGTACATGTACATTGTATATACACATGCATCTGTAATGTCTAATGAACAAATCAAATGGTATAGTATGGACAATTTACTAAGTTAATATCTTGATTATGTTAGGATACTATGAATAGTATAATAAGTTAATATCTTGATTATGTTAGGATACTATGAATAGTATGGACAATTTACTGAGTTAATATCTTGATTATGTTAGGATACTGTGAACTGTCCTTTTTATCTGAAAACTGGAGCTTGTAGATATGGTGATCGATGTTCTCGTCATCACCCGATCCCTTCTGCTAGTACCACTCTTCTTATAAGAGGTATGTACAGTCATGTGATGTTAACACAACAGATGCTAGATGAGAGAGACCAAGACATTGCTCTGGAGGTGAGTATATATCATTATGACAACGACACGTTAGTTTTAAGTCCATTTTTTGTTACGTTAAAATGTTTTAATGTGACACAGAGTTTTCAATTGGATATTGCACTCACTTCACTTGTGCATTATCTAATCTAAATATTTATTGGGCTCCACCCTTTTTTTGTATCCAACTTTGCCATCAAAATCTCACGAATATCAATATGTGGTTCATTTCGGATAGGGTGATTGGTAAATCAATATCAAAGTGATCTTAGTCTTTGATGGCAACGTTGGACATCACTCGTACTTAAGTACAAGTACAAGTACACATATATGTGTACTTAAGTACAAGTACAAGTACTCATATATGTGTACTTATTGTACTTAAGTACAAGTACAAGTACTCATGCATGTGTACTTATTGTACTTATACTTAAGTACAAGTACACATACATGTGTACTTGTACTTAACTACAAGTACACATACATGTGTACTTGTACTTAACTACAAGTACAAGTACACATACATGTGTACTTAAGTACAAGTACAAGTACTCATATATGTGTACGTATTGTACTTAAGTACAAGTACACATACATGTGTACTTGTACTTAACTACAAGTACAAGTACACTTACCAATGTACTTGGCCCCATGTCTGGTTAATCATTCTTAAGTATGCATTATGCTGTTTAAAAATGTGATCAGGTGCATAGTATATGAAAATGTGATTGGCCCAAAGTCACATGATAAGTACTTATTATTTGTGAATAAAATCATTCGAATGTTGATTCCATTTGATTGTTTATGTAATTCAATACTATTGAGTTTTGATTCCAGTTGATTCCATTTGATTCCAGCATGATGAGAATGATATGTATGAACACTACAAGGAGTTTTATGAAGATGTTTTCCCTGAGTTTGCCGAGTGTGGCAAAGTAGTACAATTCAAGGTATGTCCACTAAATTATAACAATAGATAGATAGATGTTAGATAGATAATCTAATACATACATAGATAGATGTATGTAGGGTTGGGCGATATTGAAAATTAAGTTTTGCGATTATTGGGTAAAGGTGACTTGCGATTATTGCAATATTACAACTATTCATTGATACATAGCAAAAATAGGCTCATTTTTAAAAAGATAACACTTTTAATCCTCGTTTTGAGAGCATATGACTCAAGACTATGTGTTGTATATAGTATTTTCAACTGCATATATTATACTATTATTTAATTGTAGTAATACTATATTTTGCCATTGTGATAATATTGGCAGACCAAAATCATGTGATACGATCATTACATCTAAGTAAAAAGTTTGCTGAGGATGAGTTCTTTTCACACAGCCTTAATGATTTTATGAAATGACTTACCAAAAGTTATGTCTTACCAAAGTTATGTCAGCTTGCTGAAGACGAGTTATCTCTATAGCTTTACTTATTACATGACATAACCTACTAAATCAATATTGTTATTATTGTCTGATGTTAAACTTAATTATAATCATGGTATTATAGTCAATACTTGTTCCAGGAATACCTTCAATATTCATTGTATTTCAGGCCCACCTTATTTAATATTCATTTATTTAGAAAACTAATGGAATAATATTACAATGTAGTTGAATTATTGGCCAACCAAAGATGGATGAATGGGATACAGTGTTTCCCTCAAAGGGGGTACCATGGCCATGCCCCATTTTTAATTTTAAAATTTATGCTGAAAAACATTGATTGACCAAACATCATGTACACTGATGCACTGATCCTCCACTCTTGATAATTATCTCGGTGAAAACACTGGTTGTATGGATGGATAGATAGATCTTTGATTTTCATTCCGTATAGGTTTCTCACAATTTTGAACCTCACCTGCGAGGAAATGTATACGTTCAATTTTCAAAGTTGGTTTGCAATGTAGTGTTCTGCTCAGGATATTTAATAAAATCAGGAGACAGACAGACAGACATGCAAACAGACAGAGACAAACTAAGATTCAGTGGGTGATTTAAACTACTGGACTGTTTTGACAACAGTAAATTTTATTAATGAAGAACATAATGTTTCGATACAAACCTTTTTCAGGTGCTTACAAAAACCTGAAGAAGGTTTTGTACCAAAACGTTATGCTCTTAATTAATAATAAAATTTGTTGTTGTCAAAACAACAATGTAATCCAGCTGTTTATATCACCCACCGAGACAGACATACAGACAAACGGACAGATAGCTAGACAGACAGACAGAGACAGAGAGACAAACAGACAGACAGACAGATAGACAGACAAACAGACAGACAGAC
Source organism: Petrosia ficiformis (assembly GCA_947044365.1). NCBI lineage: Eukaryota > Metazoa > Porifera > Demospongiae > Haplosclerida > Petrosiidae > Petrosia > Petrosia ficiformis. The sequence continues at coordinate 959,566 of OX345638.1, forward strand.
AGATAACTTTGTTTTATATAATACAATAGAAAGAACTTTTTACATTATTTCTACACACAGAGAAGAGGAATGTGCAGCTGCTTTTAAAGTATTTAATGGCAGGTGGTATGCTGGTAAACAATTATCATGTGAATTTTGTCCTGTGCAACGATGGAGAACAGCCATTTGTGGTAAGTGAACTGGGGTTGGATTCACAAAACATCAAACTATGTATTTATATATTAATCCATCTATCCATCCACCTATCCTTCCCTCCACCTATTCTTCCTTCCATCCTTCCATTGATCCATCCATCCATCCATTCATTGATCCAATCCATCCATCCATCCATCCATCCATCTATCCTTCCATTCATCCATCCATCCATCCATCCATCCATCCATCCATCTATCCATCCAGCCATCCATCCATTGATCCAATCCATCCATCCATCCATCTATCCATCCATCCATCCATCCATCCATCCATCCATCCATCCATCTATCCATCCAGCCATCCATCCATCCATCCATCTTCTGTCTTTTAAATTCTCAGGTCTATATAATCGTAGAAAGTGTCCAAAAGGAAAGAATTGTAATTTTCTTCATGTATTTCAGAACCCTGGAGGTAGATTTAATTTGACAGATCATGATTATCCTTCGGAAATCTCAAGAAACACACCACCTCACAGAGGATTTCATAGACGTCATTCAAATCGGTCTGATTCTAGAGGAAGATCTCGATCACGTAGCAAGACTCCTGAATGGAGTGGACATAGAAGTGATAGAAGTTATTCTTATAAAGAAAGAAGGAATAGTAGAAGAGATATAAGCTTCTCACCTGGCATGAAGAGAAGCCGATTTGATAAATATTCTCCTGATAGGGAAAGACGAGGAAGTTACTCGATGACTACAAGAAGAGAAAGTTTCTGGAGAAGGAAACAAAAGTATTCCCGATCTCCTTCATCTGACAGAGAAAGAATTTACTCACCAGATTCGAGAAGAGATAAAAGTAGATCACCAACCTACAGAAGAAGGGACAGTAAATCGTCTAGTGAAAGAGAAAGCTACTATTCATCAGATGAGGAGAGAAAGAGGTCTAGAAAGAAAAGAAAAAGGAAGCGTAGCTCTTCAGTTGATTCAAAGAGGAAGAGATCTTTTTATGAGCGAGACAGCTCTGATGGCGAAGGTTCTTCCTTAGAAGATTCCATGGAAAAGAAGTCAAGATCTAGACACAAGAAACATCGTCATCATCACAAGAAACACAGGCACTCTACAAGAAAAGTGAAGAGACAGAGAGCAGAGAAAGATGAGGATTTGGTTGACGATCGAATGAGTGATAGACAGATGGCCAGAGAAAGGACGGGTAGAGAAGAGGGCAAAGCGACAATAGTAGATTTAAAAGAGATGTTAGGAAACGAAGTGCAACATGACAAGGAAGAAGAGAGTGGAGACAGGAAAGAAAAACAAGATGAGTAGATTACACATCTCCCTCTCTCAAGTCATCTATTCTACATGTATCTTTGTCAATCTATCTGTACATACTTACTTAAATGTTTGTTGATTGTAATGAATAGCTCTTACCATCACAACTGTCTTGTACTAGTCTGTCTAAATCTCATCTTTCTCTCTCTCTCTATTGATTTGTCTATCTAATATTAATTTTTAATACTCTTTAAAATATAAATTTGTATTCAAATTTTGATGTAGTTAATTTCAAAATTTTAAAATATTTTACAGGACACAAGTACATAACCACTTAACCAAATCACCATGGTAACAGTTGAATGAAAATTGCAATTGAACACAATAACATCACCTAGGTAACAGTTATATCACATAGGTAACAGTTATTGAAGTATAAAAATTACAATTGATATCACCTTGTGTCTTGTCACTTGTTAGCCAAACCTCTTCTTGTAGAGTGCTTATGTTTCTTGTGATGATCTTAAATCATAACCATAGCATAAAGATGTGGATCATCTCATCTTTATGCTATGGTTATGATTTAAGAATTGCCATGGTAACCAACCCTAATAATGAAAATATTACATACATGTATGCTTGTATATACAGTATATGTCAATAAAAAGTCACCATATCAATAGTGGTGTACTTGCAATTCAACACCACAGTAGTGAGGCAATAATTACTGTACTATACTCTGACAGTAGAACTAAGATAATTACTATTACTGTATGGTGACATTTTATTGACGTGTACTGTACGTCAATAATAGGTCATCATACAGTACAGTAATTACTTAGTAGTTTCATTTCCACACTACAGTAGTTCAACAGTAGTTTTAACAGTAATTGGTGTACTTAGTGTCAATTCAACACCACAGTAGTGAGACAGTAATTACTGTATTATACTGACAGTAGAACTAAGATAATTACTGTTACTGTATGGTGATATTTTATTGACATGTACTGTATATTGTACTTAGATCAGGATATAGATAAATATTGCAAAATTACTAAATCAACTAAAAAATTTGGATTAAAATTTGACACACAAAAAAAGATAATTATATGAAAATGGTATAGGTAAAAAGATTGTTAATCGTTCCAAGCTCGTGGTGAGTGTGTACAAACATTAGTTAGCTGTACCTAGTATAAAAGATGCTATTAGTTTCATGAAGACAGTAACATGAAGCCAGTCTGGCCAAGACGCACTTTCTTTCTCAAGAGGGAGTAGCAGACATACAAGACATACGAGACCAATTAGAATCACCAACAATCCCGGAGATGATGGGCTTACTAGAGGGCATTAATTAGAGAAAATAATGTAACCATCACAGCATAGTGAACTTATTTAATCATTATTGTAGAATTACTCCATAAGTAGTTTTGCTGTAAGGATGAGGTTACTGGGGTATGTACAATTTTCTATTTATAGTAGCAAATGGTTTCTATTTATAGTAGCAAATGATTTCTATTTATAGTAGCAAATGGTTTCTATTTATAGTAGCAAATGATTTCTATTTATAGTAGCAAATGGTTTCTATTTATAGTAGCAAACAGTTTCTATTTATAGTAGCAAATGGTTTCTATTTATAGTAGCAAACAGTTTCTATTTATGGTAGTGAATGTGTTTCTATTTATAGTAGCAAATGATTTCTATTTATAGTAGCAAGGGTTTCTATTTGCTACTATAAATAGAAACACATTCACTACTATAAACAATTTCTATTTATAGTAGCAAATGGTTTCTATTTATAGTAGCAAACAGTTTCTATTTATAGTAGCAAATGATTTCTATTTATAGTAGTGAATGGTTACATGAACAAACTGCCTATAAAATAGTATTACTCACCAATTTCTCTGGGATGTTTCGATACAAATACTAAGGGCATTAAATAGAGAAATAAATTATCAATATGTTTGTTTCAATCTGCTACTCACCAGTTTCACTGGAATGTTTTGATAAATTTGGTAGCTCTTTAAAATCTAGTGAATCATTTATCTGAAAGAGAAAGGTTTGGAAGACCAATAAGCAAGCAGAAGGGGTATTTCCCTGGACCTGTTGAGAGGGTTTGGAAGCAGAGGTTCTTAGTTCTTTATATTAGCTTAAAAATTAAAAACAAGACATTGGAAAAGTATTCCTATGATCGTTTTCAACATGGTGTGGCGTACAGCATTCAGTTAATCTGGTATGGCTGACTTCCTCAAGCCTGAAAGACAACAGTTATTATTTTGATTATCTACTCTACTCAATATACTTTTAAAGGTTGTAGAACTTTAAGAATATATTTCAGCAGCTAGAACACCCATTAGTCTTGCTATGTAAGCTACAAGTAGCTACATGTTCTATTAAGCATCATGCCGATTAATGAATCGAGCCCGCAGGAATGATACAACTTCCTTACCTATGTATACAACACATGTGATACAAACATATAAATATATATACATTAAATCCTGTGGAAATCAATTATAGGGATCGCCTTGTGGACCATAAAAAAGAACAGGACATACTGTATAGCGGGATATTTTCATGGGGTCTAATTTTCATGTTTTTCGTGATATAGAGCCATTCCACGAATATTTAACTCACGAACATTTATCGTCATGGGTGGAGTTTGAGCAATATTGATTGAAAAACGAAATTTTGACACACTAAAACCGAATACCGATCAAAACACAAAAATTAGATCCCACGAAAATATCCTGCTATACGGTAAATAATGGAGTTATAATTAAGTTTTTAGGTAGGGGACCCAAATTGAAGTATACTCCAGACTGAATCAGCTTTCTGGCTATAAAATATACGCATGACTAATTGACTATAATTTAGTGTTTTTGATAAGCTCATATGGCACACCATTCCAAAGATCTTCTTATTTGGCACAGCACAGTTCTCTCTTCGGGCCAGATGGTGCAGTTGTTTATGATTATATTGTCACTAACAGCATTAAATATTTGTTGATTGGCTGAACAAGTAACCACTGTTGAACCAATTTGGCCCACTGTTGAAGCAATTTGGCTCATGCTTCAAAACATATGCTATAATTACACAGGTGAATGGTTATAGGTAGAATGATGTCAAACATTGAATTAGGAATGTGCATACCTGTTTATCTGGTCCTAAATCCTGCTCAACAAGTTTAACAGGTATGTATTTGCTGCCTATTAATTTGGTCCCCTGATAAAAATCGATCCTGAATTTGTCTGCTTGCTCTACAAACTCATTTTGATGAGGATTCAATTTACGTACGACACTGTAATCGTTGTAATGATAATAATATGACTATATTTATTATATTAACAAGTGATTATTAAGATGATTAGCTCAATAAGGGATAACCACTTGTTTGTGTACTAACATCATAGTTTAATTATGTGACCCAATTTGGGAAAACCACATGTGTGTGTGGTGCTCAATAATGTTGAACAACACTTGCTATTTGGCTATTTTAAACAGGTAAACTAAATTTGGTATCTAGGAGGAGCACTAACTGGTCTCCATGGCTTCCTGTACAAAATGGCCGAAGGTTAAATTATTAAACATCTATATGAAATTATGACTTGATCCTATGAGTGATTATTACACGACCCTATAATCACGACTCGACCCTATAAGTGATTATTACATGACCCTATAATTATGACTCGACCATATGAGTGATTATTACATGACCCTATAATGATGACTCGACCCTATGAGTGATTATTACACGACCCTATAATTATGACTCGACCATATGAGTGATTATTACATGACCCTATAATCATGACTCGACCATATGAGTGATTATTACATGACTCGACCCTATGAGTGATTATTACACAACCCTATAATTATGACTCACATGACCCTATAATCATGACTCGACCCTATAATCATGATCCTATAATCATGACTCGACCCTATGAGTGATTATTACGCGACCCTATAATAATATTATGATTGATTATACATGTACATGCATGACCTCATAATGAGTGATTATCATATGACCCTATAATAATTATTATTAGAATAATGACTTGATAGTTGATGCTTACACAACTCTATAATAATATTATGATTAATATTGTCTTGCTTACACATCAACACAGCAATAAGATTTAATCGTTCCTTGGGATTCCATTACAGTGTACTTGTGTAGAGTATTACAGAGAACTATGGAGACAAATAACAGTATTGTAATATGTACCATAGTATTACAATGGGAATTTTCTTGGTACAATTACATAATCATTATTACATCATACTTTAGTATTATTGGTAACATAGTAAATATATTATAAATTCACCTTTGAACTTCAGAGAAACGTCATAAGGATTATATAGGGTCAGAACTTGTTTGTGTGTACTATCATCTCTTCTAACAATTCTTAACTCTTCTGGAAATACAAAAACAGGTAATTTTTTGTTGCATCTGGCAGACATTTTTTTTAATAATCACGTGACATACACACACCCACTCGGCGGCATGGAATTTTATTATATTTTTTGCAGTACGAAGTGATAAATCTATATTTAGTAAGTTCAGTCTAAAAAAGTGTTTTACTAATTATATCTTGTCATGTTGTCTTCGTTACTCACCTCCTGAACTATCCTTTCCGTTGTATAGGGGAGGAGGAACTTGTTCCCTGGTGTATCAAATATATATTAGTATTTGTATTATCAGATGGCCACTTCTGCTTCTCCAGCTCCACTACGTAGTTCTTCAGCAACCGAGCTTGAAATGACATCTAACCACCTTGGTATAGGAGGATTAAGAGATGGCAACGCAGTTATTCTTCACATAAATGGAAGAAATAGTTTCAGCTCTGTTGAATCAAGTCAAGAAGAGTACCAATCAGGTTGGTGTGCAGCATGTTTGTGTTCAATGTATAATATATATTATATACATAGTATTAGTGTGTGTTACACTTGTAAATACAACATTGTGTGCTTGTGAAACATGCAGTACATCATCACAGTAGTGTAGTGACTATATATCATCAATAATAATTTGTATTAAAAGATATTAATATAAAAAATTAATAATGCATTATATATTATGTATATATATATATATATATATATATATATATATATATATAATATATATATATGAAAATAATAATAATTATTATATATATATATAATTATGTTTACAATAAATTATTTAACATTTTTCTGCCCACACTTTTAAACAATGTGTTTGTTAGGAAATTGCTGCAACTAAAACCTCTTTTAGTAAGGTATTGTGAGTTAACTATAACTATAACTAAACCTCTTTTAGTAAGGTATTGTGAGTTAACTATAACTATAACTAAACCTCTTTTAGTAAGGTATTGTGAGTTAACTATAACTATAACTAAAACCTCTTTAAGTAAGGTATTGTGAGTTAACTATAACTATAACTAAAACCACTTTTAGTAAGGTATTGTGACTTAGTTAACTAAACTATAACTAAATTACGAGTCTATTGCATAACTAACTCAAATGAAAATGGGCACTTTTAGTTAGTTAACTATAACAAAAATCCGCATAAAGTACATGTAGTCATTATTGTCATACTAAAACAAAAATAATCTTTAGGCAATTAAATGAACAAATGTTTTTTTAGTTTACACACGTTCAAAAAATCATTATCAAATACGAATAATTAACGTTCTTGTTTCTCTTCCATTGCTTATTTAAGAGAGGTAGAAACAGCTGCTAATTTTAAAACAAAGTAAAATTTAAGTGCCAGTACACATATTAAATATTCTTTATAATATTATGATAACAAAGATCTAAACTAGAGCAATAATTTCAGTAAAAACATTTCTTCAATCAGGCACAAAAAATTATTAAACGAAAATGTGAATACATGTGTATTTCATTCCTCTCTGGTATATGCATGTACATGTACATGTTAGTGTATGACTATAATGACCACTTTTAGTTATAACTACAGTGAATGGTTTTTCAAATTTTTCGTTATAGTTATATTTGATAGTATTAAAAGTATTAACTCACAATACCTTACTAAAATAGGTTTTAGTTATAGTTATAGTTAACTCACAATACCTTACTAAAATAGGTTTTAGTTATAGTTATAGTTAACTCACAATACCTTACTAAAATATGTAGGTTTTAGTTATAGTTATAGTTAATTCACAATACCTTACTAAAAGAGGTTTTAGTTATAGTTATAGTTAACTCACAATACCTTACTAAAAGAGGTTTTAGTTATAGTTAACTAAAACATTACAAGTACATGTACATGTATTATATTTATCAGAGATGTGGCCACAGTGGTTGCTAACGACCAGCTGCCAAAAATAGGGACAGAAATAAACATTATTGAATATATCAAACACAGCATTAGTCAGTGAAAGAAATCTATACTACTATACTACTCAGAAAATCCTTCCAGCAACATTTACAGCTGTATATGTATGTACATGTGTTGTGTATATGCATGTATGTATTACATGTACATGTATGTATTACATGTACATGTACATGTATGTACAATGCATATATATACATAGTATACATGTATGTACAATGCATATATAATATACATGTACATGTATATGTGTGTACTAAATGAAAATATTATACACATAGTATACATGTATATGTGTATTACATGTACATGTATGTACAATGCATATATAATATACATGTACATGTACATGTATATGTGTGTACTAAATGAAAATATTATACACATAGTATACATGTATATGTGTATTACATGTACATGTATGTACAATGCATATATAATATACATATACATGTACACATGTACATGTACATGTACATGTATATGTGTGTACTAAATGAATTGTTATTTGATGTTTTTCAAAACAAATTATGTTTACATTACTAATTCATTAGTATGAAAGCAACAGTACAATTACCACAGTCATCTCTTATTTGAGGATTGAATAGATGAATATTATCTATTGTGTGTGTATGAAACTGTATATATATATATATGTGTATGTGTGTGTGTGTGTATGAAACTGTATATACATGTGTATGTGTGTGTAAGTGTGTGTCTATGTGTGTGTGTGAAACTGTATATATATGTGTGTGTGTGTGTATGAAACTACATGTATATATATGTGTGTATGTGTGTTTTGCATGGGTAGTAGTGTTGGTTTGGTCAACTACATGTGCATGTATTGTGAGTTAACTACATGTATAACTAAGACCTCTTTTAAGGTATTGTGAGTTACAGAACTATAACTAAAACCTCTATTAGTAAGGTATTGTGAGTTAACTATAGCTAAAACCTCTTTCAGTAAGGTATTGTATTATAACTAAAACCTCTTTTAGTAAGGTATTATGAGTTAACTACATGTATTATAACTAAAACCTCTTTTAGTAAGGTATTGTGAGTTAACTACATGTATTATAACTAAAACCTCTTTTAGTAAGGTATTGTGAGTTAACTACATGTATTATAACTAAAGCCTCTTTTATGAGAAACAGGGAATATTATCCATACTAATATTGCTTATCTGTTATTAGTAATACCACCTCATTAAACAGTGATTGAAATAGCTTCTGGGTTGTGTCTAACAAGGTGGATCTCTTAGCACTTATAAATCAATAGACTACTCCATCCCACAACATGTTTATGTAAAAACACATTTGACTTGAGCAAGGTGTATTGTTAGTGTTAGTACTGTAATTAAATTCCTGGTTTGTTTATGTGTACATGTACATGTATGTATGTACATGTACATGTATGTATGTACATGTACATGTACATGTATGTACATATGTATTAGTGTTGTATGATAATAATGACCACTTTTAGTTATAGTTATAGTATGACTAGCTTCTCAAACTTTTAGGTATAGTTATGGTTGATTCAAAGAAATAATATTGGACTTACCGAAAGGATTTTAGTTTTAGTTAACTATCTAAAAGTGTCCATTATTGGCCATTTTTCATTTTAGTTAGTTATAGTTATTACAATAAACTTGTAATTTAGTTATAGTTTAGTTAACTAAAAGTCACAATACCTTACTAAAATAGGTTTTAGTTATAGTTAACTCACAATACCTTACTAAAAGAGGTTTTAGTTATAGTTATAGTTAACTCACAATACCTTACTAAAAGAGGTTTTAGTTATAGTTATAGTTAACTCACAATACCTTACTAAAAGAGGTTTTAGTTATAGTTATAGTTAACTCACAATACCTTACTAAAAGAGGTTTAGTTATAGTTAACTCACAATACCTTACTAAAGGAGGTTTCAGTTATAGTTATAGTTAACTCACAATACCTTACTAAAAGAGGTTTTTTGATAAAAATTGTTTTACGGGGAAGTGTTCCTTTTTGAAAAATAGGACACATGTATACACTGTACATGTACATGTAGTCGAAATGTTATACACATTTTAAGTTTCTATTGTATGTTTGTATGTAATTATGTACACATTGTATATACATTGTATGTGTATCAATGTACATGTACCATTGTTAAATTGCCTATTGTATTGTATGTGTGTACATGTACATGTACAGTATGAGTGTGCATATACATGTACATAACATAACTCATTATTGTACATGTATGTTTGTATATACATGTACATGTATGTATTGTATGTATATCAATGTACCATTGTTAAATCGCTTATTGTATTGTATGTGTGTACATGTACATGTACATGTACAGTATGAGTGTACATATACATGTACATAACATAACTACATGTATGTTTGTATATACATGTACATGTATGTATTGTATGTACATGTATATCAATGTACCATTGTTAAATCGCTTATTGTATTGTATGTGTGTATGTGTGTGTACATGTACATACAATGTACAATAAGGGATTTAACAATGGTACATGTACATGTATATTGATATACATGTACACACAAACTGACATACATACTGTACATGTTCATGTAGACACATACAATACAATAAGTGATTTAACAATGGTACATTACTATTTGATACACACATGTACATGTACATACATGTACATGTATGTACATGTACATGTACATACATGTACTTGCAAAGTTGCATTGTACAATGCAAGACTTATACAATGGCACATATACACACTCAGAGTCTCAGACACTTATCAATTACAGATATTAGAAGTAGATATTTCTGTATTGGGAAAATGCATTCTTATGATTGCATTGTGGTGATCATTAACCATTGTTTGATGCAGTTAGACTCATTGGTATTGTAATTCTCATGTTTGAAACCTAACAAATTATCATAGTTTATTTTACAACTCTTCATAAGCTTCTTGAACAAGTTTTAAAACCTGTTTCAGCTAGACCAGCTGTTAGTTACAGTTTCTACATGTTGTTTTGATCGCTTTCTTCCTGCTGATCTGTTACTTGAGTGTGCACTCTTTTACATGTACAGTATATGTGACACAACACTTATATACATGTACACATGTACATGTATATGTGTATATACATGTACATGTACAGTTACATGTACATGTATATACATGTAAGTGTAGTGGGAAAGCAGTCTTAGGTTTCCCTGCTATAAAACGATCTGTTTACAATTAATTCATTAACTAAATCACACAATGTGCACATGTAATTTACATGTACATGTATGTACATGTAAATACATGTACATGTAGGTACATGTAAAAATAACATGTTGTGTGAGGATGTAGTATTAGTTAATGATGGATTAATAATTAATTGATGCAATGTGGTCATGTGATCTCTAGCCAATAAGAATGCTATATTATTCCACTCCTCCAAAACTGCTTGAACTAATTAAAAGAACCACGTGTCATTCTGACATATTACGCATACAGAAAGAGGAAGAGGTCAGAGATAGTGGTAATGGAGTGTGCAAATCTTATGAACATTTTCCTGTGTACAAACTTACATACATGTATATACATTGTAGTATTGCTTTATGAGGTATTAATAATTAATTGGTGCAGTGTGGTCATGTGATCTCCAGCCAATAATAGTGCTAGATTATTCCTCCCCCCTTGAGATGAGATCGACATACTCATGTACATGTACTGTATGATATAGTATTATGTATAAATGTACATATAGGAATAATAATTACGTAGTGCAGTGTGGTCATGTGATCAACAGCCAATCAGAGTGACCTCATTAACCACACATGTATGTACATGTTTTAATAATTATAACAATAATGATCACTTTTAGGTTTTTACTTTGTATCAGGATCTAGGAATCACGAAATAATGTATAATTATAGGACTACTGGTATTGTCAGGATGTACATGTATTTGTTCTTACTCAAGCATGAAATTATTGTATTGTGTGGTTTGTATAAGTATTATACTATTTTGAATGTGTAATAAACATGTACATGTAGCTATCCTTATATGAAGTGACAACCGTAAATAGAGCCACTCATTCTGTGTTGAATCAATAGACAGCTTAGCTGACTCACTCCATTTTTGTCAATAACAATTTATAATTATAGACCATAGTCTACTACATACATGTATATGTTTGGAGCATAAACATACATGTACATGTACATGTACATGCAGTGTTCCCCCAAAGGATGGTACCATGTTGCTCTCTCTCTATCCCTTGTTCGCACATCTTACTATACTATATCTGTACTATATCATGTTTCGTGTACATGTAACATACAGTACATGTACATGTAACATACAGTACAGTACATGTAAAAGAGTACATGATATAGTACATGTACATGTACATGTAACATACAGTACATGTACATGTACATGTAAAAGAATACATGATATAGTACATGTACATGTAAAAGAATACATGATATAGTACATGTACATGTACAAATGTATATCATGTATAGTACATGTACATGTAACATACAGTACATGTACATGTACATGTAAAAGTATATATAGTACATGTATTATATCATCGTGGTTTTCATACTGAAAGGTTGCTTCACTTGCATGTGCATGTATGTTGTCATGGTTTCACTTTGAAAGGTTACATGTAGTACATGTAGTACATGTAGTACATGTACTTGTGGTTTTATAAACGTAGCTTGTATGTTTGTATTCACACATTTACAACTCTTGTCTGTATCACATTACACAATACTAATGTCCTAACTATTATATACCACATTAGAGACACACCCATACTATATTAACAACCTAAGATAGTAATAAGTACAATTACATTTCTATTAAATAACTAAATTAAAGATTGATCATTTAGTTTACACAATACCAATTCGAGATTTTGATACATGTACATGTATGTTTTGAAGTATGAGCCAAATTGGCTCATTAATGGTTAGTGTGTGCACCATATTGTGAAACATCTTGAGAGCCAATTAACAAAGAGTTAAGGTGGTAATATTATCATAATTAACTGTACTATCTGGCCCAAATGCAGTGCCAATTAAGAAGCTTTTTGGGACAATGGTGCACCATATGAGCTTATCAATAATACTGATACCAATGTACTAACTATATTAATGATCTAAAGATAGTAATAAAAACGATGTTAAAAATTTCAGGTCACTAAAATAGTGATTGACACTTAGTTTATATACTAACTTTTAGGCATTAGGGACATATCCTTACATATACTTAACTGTATTAACTTGAGATAGTAATATTACTGTACAACTACAGTCTGTTTATGTTCACGATTCATTCACCTCAAAATTATGATGTGATGACTTTATAATGTGTGAATACACCATGTAGTATATAGTTTAATGTCATAAGATTAATACATGATTATACTGTAACTCAATAACTTATATGTACTATAGTGTATAGTTTAATGTCATAAGGTTAATACATGATTATACTGTAACTCAATAATGAAGCTATGGATTGAAATTTGATATACAAAAAATGGACTATTATATGAAAATGGTGCAGGTTAAAAAGATTGTTGGTAAATCCAAACTAAAGTTATAAACGTTTTCCTGAGGTCACGAATGATCTTTTACAATATATCTAATATACATGTACGTGTATATAATAACTAAAATAAAAATAATGGACATTTGTAGATTGACACAATGCCAATGTAAACCTACACCTTGTGTGGATACGGCATTCTTGATTGACAAATTAAAATTTCTACCTACATGTATCTACATGTACATGTATCTATCTATACTAATATACTTCCTATTAGGTGTTAGAGACACACCCTTATATGTAAATGAAAATTCATATACATGTACATGTACTTACATGTAGCTGTATTAACACATGTACATGTACTTAGCTGTATTAACACATGTACATGTACTTAGCTGTATTAACACATGTACATGTACTTAGCTGTATTAACACATGTACATGTACATGTACCTAGCTGTATTAACACATGTATATGTACATGTACTTAGCTGTATTAACACATGTACATGTACTTAGCTGTAGTAACACATGTACATGTACATGTACTTAGCTGTATTAACACATGTACATGTACATGTACTTAGCTGTAGTAACACATGTACATGTACTTACATGTAGCTGTATTAACACATGTACATGTACTTAGCTGTATTAACACATGTACATGTACATGTACCTAGCTGTATTAACACATGTATATGTACATGTACTTAGCTGTATTAACACATGTACATGTACTTAGCTGTAGTAACACATGTACATGTACATGTACTTAGCTGTATTAACACATGTACATGTACATGTACTTAGCTGTAGTAACACATGTACATGTACTTACATGTAGCTGTATTAACACATGTACATGTACTTAGCTGTATTAACACATGTACATGTACTTAGCTGTATTAACACATGTACATGTACTTAGCTGTAGTAACACATGTACATGTACTTAGCTGTAGTAACACATGTACATGTACTTAGCTGTATTAACACATGTACATGTACATGTACTTAGCTGTATTAACACATGTACATGTACTTAGCTGTATTAACACATATACATGTACATGTACTTACCTGTATTAATACATGTATGGTGTACCTGCACATGTATGTATTTAGCTGTATTAATGTATACATGTACATGTATTCCCTTCTAATCAGGCATTGTATTGGCACTCTTAGTTAGTTAACTAAAATTAAAACTATTTTAATAAGCGTAATATTGACAAATACATGTATTTACATGTATGCTATAACCAAATGGTCAGCCATTGTTGTCACACTAATTAATACAACACTCATCGTAAATTGTTGTCACACTAATTAATACAACACTCATCGTAATTATACATAATACATGTATGGTGAACCTTAGTTGTTAAATAATTAAGTGTATTTCCATGTATTTATGATGTGTATATAATTAGTTTGCAAACATATGTTCACCACTATGTAAACAAATATTTATTAAGCCAACCTCTTAATGGATACTATGAATGGGTTCTTACAATGGAGGGATATCCCTCTCTATCTACTCAGCCAACCTCATGATGGTCAGCACTTGATACTATGAAAGTCTTGTGTTGGGTTACATGTATATACAATGGAGGGATATCCCTCTCCATCTACTCAGCTAACCTCATGATGGTCAGCACTTGATACTATGAAAGTCTTGTGTTGGGTTATATACAATGGAGGGATATCCCTCTCCATCTACTCAGCCAACCTCATGATGGTCAGCACTTGATACTATGAAAGCCTTGTGTAGGGTTTTTACAATGGGGGGATATCCCTCTCCATCTACTCAGCCAACCTCATGATGGTCAGCACTTGATACTATGAAAGTCTTGTGTTGGGTTATATACAATTGGGGATATCCCTCTCCATCTACTCAGCCAACCTCATGATGGTCAGCTCTAGATACTGTATTGTGCTGGGTTTTATACAGTGGGGGGGGGGGGGGGGGGGGATATCCCAATCTCATGATGGTCAGCAGTTAGCGCTATAAAAAGTATAAAGGATTTCATACAGTATCCCTCTCCAACTATCTTGAGTTCCCTTTAAGCCAAATTTAATTTAATATGCAACAATATATCAGCTACAAGTCTTCTGGGGCCCAGAAGCCACCTCAGAAGGTCTAACATTTTCATTAACAACTGTACATGTACATGTATGTGACTATTATAGCTTTGGTTATTTAATTCATGAGGTAATGACCTCTCTTTAGTCATTCACTATTCTGCCATTTTGTGGAGGAAGACAACAAAATGTGTATTACAAGAAGTACACTTATTAGTTTTCTTGTGTTGTTAGTTTCATTACTAAATGGTTAAATAACAAATAAGTACATGTACATGTGTACATGTGTACATGTGTATATACACATTATACAGTATCTATGTGTTGTAATGTATTGTAGTCCTTGATACAAATAAACAAGTATATATCTCATTAATAAATACAATATACATGTACATGTGTACATGTGTATATACACATTATACAGTATCTATGTGTTGTAATGTATTGTAGTCCTTGATACAAATAAACAAGTATATACACATGTATCTCATTAATAAATACAATATACATGTACATGTATGTACATGTGTATAATTATATACATTATACAGTATCTATGTGTTGTAATGTATTGTAGTCCTTGATACAAATAAACAAGTTTTAGACAATACACATGTACATGTGTATACACATTATACAGTATCTATGTGTTGTAATGTATTGTAGTACTTGATACAAATAAACAAGTTTTAGACAATACACATGTACATGTGTATACACATTATACAGTATCTATGTGTTGTAATGTATTGTAGTACTTGATACAAATAAACAAGTATATATCTCATTAATAAATACAATACATGTATATGTGTATATACATGTACATTATACATGTACATGTACAGTATCTTTGTCTATAACAGTTTTCAGTATGGTGCCATGGTAACAATCCATTAATCACTAAATACTGACATGTATACATGTACATGTATGTAACTCTATTATACTATAATACCTTAACAAGTAACACTGTCAGTATGGTGCCATGGTAACAATTGAGTACTGACTTGTACATGTACATGTATACTATATATTGTACATGTACAGTACATGTATATATAGTTCTAGTCTATACTATAATATCTTAACAAGTAACACTGTCAGTATGGTGCCATGGTAACAATTCAGTACTGACTTGTACATGTACATGTATACTATACATGTATATTGTACATGTACAGTACATGTACATGTATATATAGTTCTAGTCTATACTATAATATCTTAACAAGTAACACTGTCAGTATGGTGCCATGGTAACAATTGAGTACTGACTTGTACATGTACATGTATACTATACATGTATATTGTACATGTACAGTACATGTACATGTATATATAGTTCTAGTCTATACTATAATATCTTAACAAGTAGCACTGTCAGTATGGTGCCGTGGTAACAATCCATTTATAATACATGTACATGTACATGTACATGTACATGTAGTTATAGTCTATACTTAACAAGTAACATTATCGGTATGGTGCCAATCGTGCCATGGTAACAATCCATTTATAATACATGTACATGTACACGTAGTTCTAGTCTATACTATAATATTTTAACAAGTACATTATTATAGTCATTAGCCATCATGTCTCTAAATACACTATAGCAATTTATAGTTTACTTACATAAAACAACTTGCTGTAGTAACACTACTGATAGCAACAACACATACATGTACATGTACATGTAATTATATACATGTACATGTATATACATGTAATACTTCATAATACATGTACATGTAATTTTCATGTACATGTATATACATGTACATACATGTACTTCCATCTGTGGTTTCATGCCCAAGGGAATTTAAAACATTTAAACCCTCTAAGGTTGTTTCTGGTGGGCTACTGGTAATCTAGGGGGAAGTCCCCTCTCTATGAAACCACATTTACAAACTACATGTACATGTACATGGTTTTATACATACATACATACATACATACATACATACATACATACATGCATACATACATACATGTACATATATACATACATACATACATACATACATACATGCATACATACATGTACATGCATACATACATGCTTACATACATGTACATACATGTACATACATGTACTTCTACATACATGTACATAGTAAATACATGCATACATACATGTACATTGTACATACATACATGTATACATGTACATGTACATACATACATACATACATACATACATGTACATACATACATACATACATACATGTACATACATGTACAATGTACATGTACTTCTACATACATAGTAAATGCATGCATACATACATTGTACATACATAGATTACATACATACATGTACATACATGTACTTCTACATACATGTACATGTATATAGTAAATACATGCATACATACATTGTACATACATACATGTATACATGTACATGTACATACATACATACATACATACATACATGTACATACATGTACATACATACATACATGTACATACATGTACATGTACTTCTACATACATAGTAAATACATGCATACATACATTGTACATACATACATACATGTAGGGTGCATTTTCTAGTATTGTTTATTTTCCCATAAATACTTCTCTCTTTTGAAGTGTATAGCATAAATATGTAGATATACAACTATAGATTCTTTCAGCCATGATATCATATATATTACTATACTCTTAGCATATTGTATGTATACATGGTATGGATTCCCTTGTTCATCTGGTATTATTGTTGACGTTGAAAGTAATGCATTGTTTGCTCACTAGTGCTCACTAGTGTTCACCAGTGTTCACCAGTGCTCACTAGTGTTCACCAGTGCTCACCAGTGCTCACTAGTGTTCACCAGTGCTCACCAGTGCTCACTAGTGTTCACCAGTGTTCACCAGTGCTCACTAGTGTTCACCAGTGCTCACCAGTGCTCACTAGTGTTCACTAGTGTTCACCAGTGTTCACTAGTGTTCACTAGTGTTCACCAGTGTTCACTAGTGCTCACTAGTGCTCACTAGTATTCACCAGTGCTCACCAGTGCTCACCATTGTTCACCAGTGTTTACCGGTGCTCACTAGTAAGATAATTAGCATTGTACAGAATTAGTCAAATCTTTTTAGTGTACATGTATGTAGACATGGAGTTACTTTGCCATGCTCTTATGAATATAATTATTTATGCATGTTGTGTCTACATATATGTTCATAATTAATTAATTATGTTTACATGCCTACCTGTAGTACATGTACATGTGAACATGTACATGTATGTGCACATGTACGTGTACATATACATATACATTAGTGTATTAACTATAACTATTACTAAAACCCCTTTTAGTAAGACATTGTGACTTTTAGTTATCTAAACTATAACTAAATTACAAGTCTACTGCAATAACTATAACTAACTAAATTGAAAATTAGTCAATAATGGCCGCTTTTAGTTAGTTAACTAAAACTAAAACCCTTTTAGTAAGCCTAAAATACTTTTAACTATAACTAACTAAAAGTTTAAGAAATTAGGCATACTACATGTATAACTAAAAGAGGTTGCTATAGTCAAACTAAAACAACACTAGTGGACATGTACATGTACATGTGTACGTGTACATGTGTATGTGTCTCTCTAAGGTTCAGTGAGTCAGAAACCCTCTTCCTCTTTTCATGTTCCTAAGGTTCATTGATTCAAGACCCTCTTTTCATGTTGTTAATCTTTTGCACATGTCATCTTTAATTCTCTCTTTTTCACAGTACAAGCTGAATTGCGGAAATTAAAGGACCGAATTTCTCAATTAAGTAAAGAAAATTTCAAATTAGAAAAAGATTTGAAATTTTTAGATTCCAAAATTGCTTTACTTATTAATCACAAAATATCCCTTGAGGTTAGTGGACACACACACACACACACACAGACGCACACATACACAGACACAGACACAGACACACACTCAGACACTTACACACACACACAGACGCACACATACACAGACACAGACACACACTCAGACACTGACACACACAGTGGTGTGGAAACAGCCAGTCATGCAGGACATTGTCCGATAAATCTAGTGAATGTCCGGTAAATTGAAACTGAACTGTATACAAAGTATATGGGGAGCAGGACAGAGTGGTGAAAAGAGGTCAAAATGTCCGGCAGTTGGCTCAAAGTTTCCACACCCCTGGACTCACATGATAGTGGACATACACACACACACACAGACGCACACATACACAGACACAGACACACTGTACTCACACCAGCAGTAACATCTGGACAAACCGATATTCCACCATCAAATTTTGGATTTTGTCTGGAATAAAGTCTCACAAACCACCATTGTGCCCATTTATCGCTTATGAGATATAGAAGTAACCCACTAGGCCATGACTGCTCTTGACTAATAACTAACCTCACTGTGAGGTTAATGTTCTTATTTTGTTGTATTATTCATCAGACAATTTGTCCAGACAAAGGGACAAAATGTCCAGAAAATGGCCAATTGCTTTTATGTTATTTCGAGCACTGATTACATACACACACACACACACACACACACACACACCACATTATGAGCACATGTCCATGCAATAGTTTGGTCTATCATCACCAGAAGCCTTGTATAAAATGTGATTAATCATAGATGGCAATTCCTTACTATAATTTTAATTAGTTAATTGAATTCAATGCTAGTTAGATATGCGATATATGGTTTCTGTATTATGATTATTAGACAATTTAGTATCTTGAAATACCTCATTGTTAGCTATTAGTTCATTTGTCCATACTCAAGTAACGATGTCTCGGAAGTCACAACAATGCCCCCCCACTCCCTGCAATAGTACAACCTGAACACCTGTTGTAGTATAGGATAGGGCTGGAACAGATCCTGTCTTTTACTATCCAGATATATGTTCACAATAATGGTCGGGTACCCTGATAATTGCTCTAAAAAGTTCATGACTTGTTTGCACTACAATATACAGTATTACTTCACCTTTTTGTTGTAATCAACTGCAATAGATGTTTATACAAGCAGCATTGGTGTTTTTACAGATTGTTCTGCACTTTACAAGCCAAAAAGCTGGTAACACGGAGCAAGACACTTGTCAACTGCCAATTTATTGCAGTTTCGATTTCACATGCTTGGTTTCTGCGCATGCGCAAACATTAAATGAGTACCCGGATACACAGAAATAGATCCGGATATTTAGTTCGCGAATAATCAGGTATCTGTTCCAGCCCTAGTATAGTACCATACATACATTACATTACGTTTATGTTGTAATTATATGTACATTGTGTACATGTATATCGTAAGCTCATGTTAGCATCGATTGTTGAGGTGAATATCTGGGGAAGTTTGGCTCATGTTTCCTGTAGTCTAATCCAGTATGATATTATACATGTACTACAACAGATTACTCATCAATTGTTGAGAGGGAGGGACAGAATGTCTAGGGAAAGTCCAGTTCAGGTTTCATGTACACGTAGTCTACAACCCTAATTATATCATATAGGGTAGTAAGGTACTATACTACAACAGATTACAATCATTAACATCATATAGGGCGACATGGGTTCAATTACACTACAATGTAACTATGTAATATATTACTATTATCTTACTAATGCTATCACCCCTTAAGTCAATGTAGTATATTACTATTACTATTACCTTAACAAGATATATAGAGAAAAAAGTATTCCTATGATTGCTTGGTGTCCAGCATTTAGTAATTTCGGCTGACTTTATCAAGCTTGAAACACAACAGGCTATTATAGTTATTATTTTGATTACCTACTCTCCTTACATTTTAAAGGATCTTGTAGAACTTTAGAAATTTATTTCAGGTAGAATAGATTGCTATTAGTTCCAGTTTTGACGTAGCAGCTTTCTTTCTGTGCTGCCAGAGCTAGAGTGCGTGTTCTATTACGTGCCGCGCCCATTAATTGACCGAGCCCCTGGGAATGACACAACTTCCTTAACTACGTATACAACGCATACTCGTGCAAGTGGAGACAAGAATATATATATATATATATATATATATATATATATATATAGTTCGAACCCGTGGGAAAGCAATCATAGGGATGGCCCTACGGGCCATAAAAATCAGTAGATTTATATTACTATCTCCCTATTACTATTACCTTAAAAATCATTATACTATTTCTATCACCCCTTAAGTAAATTACTATTATTGTTACCTTTTAAGTCAGTGTAATATATTACTGTTACTATTACATCAGTATAATTATTACTATTACAATCAGCCTAAGTGTTACTGTCATGAAATACTATGCCATTGAGGTTTCTTTTATGTTTTAAAGTACTGACTATTACATTTATTGTTCGTGAGTTTCTCAAAAACAGAATCTGTCAGCCTGCACTACACTTTTTAGGGCGAAACAATTTATCTCCGATGCTAAAAAGCCTCTCTACTGGTTCTGATGAAGTGGGAACCGAGAGATAGCGATGTGCTAACTTTGCTAATGTAAAAGATATGTTAATGCGTTCTCTTTCCAAAATTCCAGGGGGTTTTCTTCTATCCTCAAACAGGGATTAGAGAGATATGACGAAACTTCAGCCTGAATGAAATCAAAACTATTCCTATCATACAGTGTCTTTGATAAGCTCATATGGGGCACCATTGGCCCAAAGAACTTCTTATTTGGCACTGCACAGTTCTCTCTTTGGGCCAGTGGCACAGTTAATTATGATTGTTAATTGGCTCAAGATGTATTCCCAATGGCACACACGCTAACCATTGTTGAGCCATTTGGCCCATGCTTCAAAGGTTATCAACTGTCACATGATGCCAACACAGTCTCATTAAACTTGATAAAATGCTCTGGTTTTTTTCCTTTTCTTGGAAGGAGGCTCAGGTTGATCGCAAACTTGTGTCGAGTCATCAGTTGTACTTGTGGATTGCAAATGATGTGCCATACAAATAAGCATCTTTGTGTGTTTTTTTCCTCCTCATCATCACTACACCATTTTAATTTATTTAAATCTTGGGTCTAAGATACATGTACTAGCAAATATAAGAATCTTGCGACTCCATGATACTTTAAACATGAGATTCACTGAGTGCTGCAACAACCATTCTTGAGTTATACATGTATGTCATTGACAATGACTCAAGAGATATACAGAGCCCTCATATACAGGGTATAACAAAACTAGAGGTGATCACATTTTGTCCTTGCGTCAAATCCATATTTCCAAAAATGGAGATGAAACGTCTACAAGATCTTTCAGAATTTTCCTTTCGTGTTGTTAGATGAATAGTATTACAAATTTGTCTTCTCGAACTCTCAGATTAGACTTAATACTCCTCACTTATCTGTTCCATTGAGTAGCATTCTTGGGTTGTAATCTTCTCTCTCCTTCAATTATTTCAGTTGCATTTTGGGATTGACTAACATGAGACACAATGTTAGCTACATGTATCTCTGTGAGCACCTTGTTTACAGAGCCAGTTTCCTTAAAGCTATCCTTTATAATGAGCTGCAGAGTATGAGCAAGCATGTGTCATGCTCTGGAATATAATGCAGGCTCTCTTGCAGATGAATTCCATTGCTTTCCTCATCATCTTCATCATCTTCATTGCCTTGAAAACCAAGTATGTAGGTTAAATGCTTTTACAACATGAGGCATTGTCAGTCTCTGTGGTGACAATTTAACCAATGATATAGTATGAAGTGGTTACTTCATCATAGTAGAGGACAATGTTTTCTGCAGTGTGCTGTCCTCGGAAACGCTTGCACTCAAGCATTAGAAATTGCATGGACCAATTCTAAATGAATTGGCATGTGATTTCTAAGAATCCCTTCATTTGCCGATTTGACCAAAGGTTAAGTATGAGGGAAACACTCTCCGGCAACTTGCTGAAGAATATCTCTCACTTTGCTCTCTCTCGATGACTTCATGTTTTTTTTGCCAGTAATGTAGTTGAGAGGTTTTCCCAAGACGGCACTATATATCATGAATCTAGAGAACCAACAAATGTCTTGAAGGAAAGACTCTAAACAATTGAAAGTGGTAGCATGACTTGAGCAACAATAGATATCAAAGCATCAGTAGCATCACATTGCCAAGGATCATTAGCATCACATTGCCAAGCATCAGTAGCATCACATTGCCAAGCATCAGTAGCATCACATTGCCAAGCATCAGTAGCATCACATTGCCAAGCATCAGTAGCATCACATTGCCAAGCATCAGTAGCATCACATTGCCAAGGATCATTAGCTTTTTGCATGTAATAAAAGGCAACACGGTAGGGGTAACAATGAAAGCAGGAACAGAGGAATGAGGAATGGAATGAGGAACAGAAATCAAAACATTTTTTCCATTATATACACAACTACACAATTTTTTTCATGCACCTTCTGTCTGTTTTCACTCAGTTTCAAGGGTTTGTGAAAAGTATTAATATTTCATGATAACTCAACGAGGAGAGGGGTCCAAAATGTTAGTTAAATGAAGATAATAAGTGATTGAATTACTATTACTGATAACAAATGTACTATAATAAAGAAAAAATCGATAAATGACTCATGTTATTTAGAAACATCTTTGTCTCTTAGGCATTTAAAGAAAGTTCATCACGTAGCTGCATCTTGTGACGCATTGTGAATAAAAAATCCTCCTCCTCCTCATTTTTTACCCTCTTTTGAATGATACTGCAAGAGTGTTTAGAGGTTTCACTATCAAGAGTTAAATCTATGGTTTCTACATACTCAGCCATCTTGTACCACGTGTTTGTGATTAATTAATTAATTAATAGCTAATGAGTCATTTCAGTTATTAATAGTTCCTCATACCATTCCTCATTCCTCTGTTCCTGCTTTCATTGTTACCCACACGGTAGCCTGCTCCTTACATTGTTGTCTGAGCCTCTTTAAAGGCTTCCTCTACAATGAGTTAAAAATAGATTTATATAAGTGTTTGTATATTTCATTCTTATCTTAAGGTTGGTTGTGAAATTTGGAAGTTTTTGCTGAGCTAGATATAACTGAGAACTCAACAATATTTCCACTTTGGCCATGTAGTTTCCCTTAGTGCTAGTGGGTAGCTCAAAATGAACAAGTGGTGAAGACTTAGCCCTTAGTCATGAGCAAATTCAGATTCAGTTAACAACCGTGGCAATAACAAGAGCGCACAGCAGAATGTCTGATGCAGTTGCAGCTGCTTAGCTGTATAGCTTGACATGAGGCAGGCGCTAACTTGATAAAAGCTTTTGATACAATGAAAAGATATTGTAACAAAGTCCCACTTTAAATAAACATACATATATTACTTAAGGTCAATTACAATATATATATATATATGATACTATACTACAATATCATTAACATCATATATGGTACTATACTACAATAGATTACAATCATTAACATCATATATGATGCTGTACTACAATAGATTACAATCATTAACATCATATATGACACTGTACTACAATAGATTACAATCATTAACATCATATATGATACTGTACTACAATAGATTACAATCATTAACATCATATATGACACTGTACTACAATAGATTACAATCATTAACATCATATATGACACTGTACTACAATAGATTACAATCATTAACATCATATATGATACTGTACTACAATAGATTACAATCATTAACATCATATATGATACTGTACTACAATAGATTACAATCATTAACATCATATATGATACAGTACTACAATAGATTACAATCATTAACATCATATATGATACTGTACTACAATCAAATAGGGTACTATACTACAATAGTCATCCTTAACTTGAAGGGGGAGGGGCTGAATGTCTTGTGTAAATCTATTGTTGTATAATATCATATATGGTGTTATATTGTGATCTTACACGAAGCATGAACTAAACTTTCCCTAGACATTGAGCCCCTTCCCCCTCAACAATAGACAATTTGACAAATGACGTCAAGTAAACAATTTCTATGGATTAAGCCAGGGAGGGGGGGGGGGGGGGCAACTACGCAAATAGATGGTATTGAAGTCAATAGAGAATAACGATTGTAATCAATACCAGGAGTGGCGTGCCCTCTGGAGTTGTCACATGGTTGCCCTTAACATCACTTAGAAGCATGAGTTTCATTGCATAGTGTTGCGTGCCTATATCTCTCTCTAGGCTGAAATTACGCCACTGCTGATCCTATCCGGAAACTTTTATGCATGATGTCATAGTGTAATTGTCTATTGGTGTTAATAATGTATGTAATGATTGTAATGTAATTATTATTTATTTATTACAGGAAGTTGAAAGTCATTTAGAAGATGCTCCTCACTTACCAAGTGAGTTGAATGTGTTATTTTTAGGGATGTGTGATACAACTAAACAAGTGTATATAGAGAAAAAAGTATCCCTATGATTGCTTTATGGTGTCCAGCATTCAGTAATCATGGCTGACTTTATCATGCCTGAAACACAACAGCCTATTATAGTTATTATTTTGATTATCTAATCTCTTTACCTTCTAAAAAATCCTGTAGAACTTTAAGAATATATTTCAGGTAGAATAGTTAACTAGTAGTTCCAGTTTCTAATTCTATGTAAGCTACAAGAAGCTTTCTTTTGCTGAGTTCGAGCATGCGTTCTATTACACCCATTAATTGACCGAGCCCCCCGGGAATGACGTAACTTCCTTAACTATGTATACAACACATACTCGTGCAAGTGACACAAGAAAATATATATATATAGTTTGAACCCGTGGGAAAGCAATCATAGGGATGGCCCTATGGGCCATAAAAATACTATTGCATATCGCTGCCAAAAATATCCCGATACGATACAGTATTATAATGAAATGCTTGTAATTATAATGTAAATAAATGTCCTGTTTGGTTGTAGGTGCCAAGAAATGGTAATAGAAATCAATCAAAGTTATGCACACTGGCTTGTTATAATTGTTTTTATAAAATTAGACAAATTAGAAAAACCAGGTTTACTAAACTGTCCACTTCAGTGTATCGATGCACCCAAGAGCCAATATTGTATCACGATATTGAATGCAAATATCAATATTTTGATATATTGATACATATCGCATATCACTAGTTGTTTTAATAATTATAACAATAATGATCACTTTCATGTTGTAACTTCGTATCAGGAATCACGAAATATTTTTTATAATCTCATGTGGTATAAGTTGTATGTTGAGTGTACCCAAGGTACTAGTTCTCACTCAAGCATGAAATTATAGTATCATCCTAAAGGTCATTCATGTTCACCAAGACCTCAGAAAGATGTTCATAACTTTAGTTTAGAATGATCAACAATCTTTTTAACTGCACCATTTTCATATAATAGTCCTTCTCGTTCTTTTGTGTGTATATCAAATTTCAATCCATTGCTTCATTATTGAGTTACAGTATAATCATGTATTAACCTTATGACATTAAACTATACACTATAGTACATATAAGTTATTGAGTTACAGTATAATCATGTATTAACCTTATGACATTAAACTATACACTATAGTACATATAAGCTATTGAGTTACAGTATAATCATGTATTAACCTTATGACATTAAACTATACACTATAGTACATACAAGTTATTGAGTTACAGTATAATCATGTATTAACCTTATGACATTAAACTATACACTATAGTACATATAAGCTATTGAGTTACAGTATAATCATGTATTAACCTTATGACATTAAACTATACACTATAGTACATATAAGTTATTGAGTTACAGTATAATCATGTATTAACCTTATGACATTAAACTATACACTATAGTACATACAAGTTATTGAGTTACAGTATAATCATGTATTAACCTTATGACATTAAACTATACACTATAGTACATATAAGTTATTGAGTTACAGTATAATCATGTATTAACCTTATGACATTAAACTATACACTATAGTACATATAAGTTATTGAGTTACAGTATAATCATGTATTAACCTTATGACATTAAACCATACATTATATTACATTTTGAGGTCATCATGAATGTGAACAAACTTTATTTTGTTAGGTTAATATAGCTGCACTACTATCCTTATATGAAGTGACAACCCTTTTTTATCTCCATTCGTAGCTTCTCTAAAAACAAGCCATCATCATGGTGTGTATGGTGAATTATTTTTAGTTCTTCAAACCCAACCAGAATACATCGCTAAACTCACAAGACTAGTCTCTCAGAAAGGAATTGATGGTATTTTAGCTTGTCTGTCTGTCCGTCAATCTCTGTTTAAACCATCTACGTACATGTACATGTACATGTACGTATATGTATGTACATGTATGTATCGTATATGCACTTCATGCAGAATGTATATGCAACTAAATTCTAGTAATGAACTGATAAGAGATACTACTGATATTCCAATAAACTGATGATTACTTTAGATATGTACCGATAACTGGTAGTGATTTGATATTATATCTACCTTCGGGTTTCCGATTCTTTCAATGAAAATGAGTAGTTTCTGAGTATCATAAAAGTGATTAAGTAATAGTTAGAACACACTTTACAGTGATTACGTGTTTTAATGTAGCACGAGGGCGGGTCAATAAAGGTTGAGTTTACATAATGCACGAGCTGAAGGCGAGTGCATTATGTAAACTCAACCTTTATTGACCTGCCTAAGTGCTACATTGAAACACACAATGCACTGTCAAGTGTGTTATAAGTGATTTATTGACGATCTGGTGAACTACCACTGTTGTTGGAGCTGCTTCGTTAGTAGAGGTGAGCAAAGTGTGCAATAACTAACTAATTGCACGCAAAAGTGTGCAATAAGTGATTTAATGTTCAATCATGTGACGCATTATCTGCACTCTGATTGGCCACAGGTCACATGATCAGCAATAATGATGTTATAATCACAGAAAATGACATTATTAGTACACTTAATACAATATTGGTGACATCTTTCAGAAATAACCGATACCAAATACTAGAAATAATAGCTTACCAATTTTGTATCTAGATACTTGACCTTTCAGGTAGAACAGCTATCAGTTCGTAAGCTATAAGCAGCTTTCTTCCTGCTGCTCGAGTGTGCATTCTATTATATGCCATGCTCATGAATTGACTGAGCCCCCCGGAATGATGCAACTTCCTAAACTACGTATACAATGCATATGGAACACAAACAAATATACATACATATATATATATATATATATATATATACATGTATGTAGTTTGAAGTCGTGGGAAAGCAATCATAGGAATTGCAAATTTAAAACCAAATAAGAATGCGAGTGTAAGCTTCTGTCGATGTTCATTTATGGGGAGATCCCAGAACATCCTCTATGAAATCCTATAAAATACTTACATGTTTATGTTGTTGTTTGGATTTTAGGTCTTCTTCAGATAGTAATGTTCTCTTTGTATGGAAATCAATATGAGGACAGAGAAGAGCATTTATTGTTATCAATGTTTGAGGTATGGACATAATACTGTATTTGTACAATGATTCTACTGTAATATAATGTGCATTTAAAAATGATTGATGGATGAATGCATCTGTTAGTCTATTCATCCACATATTCACTATCCCTCCATCTATCCATCCATCCCTCCATCCAACCCTCCATCCACCCATCCGTCCCTCCATCTATCCATTCATCCATATATCCCTCCATCCATCCATCCCTCCATCTACCCATCCATCCATCCATCCATCTATCCATCTATCCATTCATCCATCCATATATCCCTCCATCCATCCATCCATCCCTCCATCCATCCATCCCTCCATCCATCCATCCCTCCATCCATCCCTCCATCCATCCCTCCATCCACCCATCCACCCATCCATTCATCTATCCATCCGCCCGTCCATTCATTCATTCATCCATCCCTCCATCTATCCATCCATCCATCTATCCATCCATCCATCCATTCATTCATCCATCTATTCATTTATTCTTTTATTCATCCATCCCTCCATCTATCCATTCATCCATATATCCCTCCATCCATCCCTCCATTGATTCATCCTTCATCCATCTATTCATTCATCCAATCATCCATCCATCCATCCATCCCTCCATCCATCCATCCCTCCATCCATCCCTCCATCCATCCCTCCATCCATTCATTAATCCCTCCATCCATCCCTCCATCCATCCATCCCTCCATCCACCCATCCATTCATTAATCCCTCCATCCATCCATCCCTCCATCCATCCATCCCTCCATCCATCCCTCCATCCACCCATCCATTCATTAATCCCTCCATCCATCCCTCCATCCACCCATCCATTCATCCATCCATCCGCCCGTCCATTCATTCATTCATCCATCCCTCCATCCATCCCTCCATCCATCCCTTCATCCATCTATTTATTCATCCATCTATTTATTCATCCAATCATCCATCTATCCCTCCATCCATCCCTCCATTGATTCATCCTTCATCCATCTATTCATTCATCCATCTATTTATTCATCCAATCATCCATCCATCTATCCATCCATCCATCCATCCATCCATCCATCCAAACATACACATATGTATGTTTGGATGGATGGACTACAAATGGACTGATGGCAATAGATGGATGAATGGACAGACAGGTATTGAATATCTATATTTCATGTCTTGTTTGTAGTATGCTCTGACATATGAGGTACAAGAAGCTACGGAGATTAACAGTTTAATGAGAGCTAATACTGCAATTACAAGAATGATGACTACATATTGTAGGTATGTACAAAACCAATGTACATTGAATTACAATACAGTATGATAGGGAACAGTATTGGGAGTAGGGCTGGAACGGATCTTGTATTTCACTATCCAGATATTCGTTCACAATAACGATCGGGTACCCGGATAATTGCTCTAAAAATTCATGATTTTTTGCACTAAAATATCTCACCTTTTTGCTGAAATCGACTACAATAGATGTTTATACAAGCAGCATTAGTCTGTTTACAGATTATTCTGTACTCTACAAACCAAAAAAGCTGGTAAAACGAAGCAAGACACTTATCAACTGCCATTTAATTACAATTTCGATTTCTAGTGTTTGGTTTTTGCACATACACAAAACATTAAATGAGTGCCTGGATACAAAAAAAAACAGATCCGAATATTCAGTTCGTGTATAATTATCCAGATAGTCAGGTATCCATTCCAGCCCTAATTTGAAATGTATATTTCAATATTGTTTTGAAGGCGTGGTCCAGGTCAGGAGTACATACGACTTGTACTAGGAGATATTATAGAGAGACTTTCAATATATAATCAACCTCTTGAGATCGATCCATTGAAGGTAAATGTACATGTACATGTATATGTATATCAATAATACTTGACTTTACTATACACATTTCTCTCCATACAATGATTTATCTGTCCATCCATCCATTGATGTACAATGTACATGTATCAACTATCCACCCACATATCAATCTTCTGTCCATCTATTCATCTATCTATCTATCTATCTATCTGTCCATCTATTCATCTATCTATCTATATATCTATCTGTCCATCCATTAATATATCTCTCTGTCCATCCATTAATATATCTCTCTGTCCATCCATTAATATATCTCTCTGTCCATCCATTCATCTATCTATCTGTCCATCCATTTATCTATCTATCTATCTGTCCATCCATTCATCTATCTATCTGTCCATCCATTAATATATCTCTCTGTCCATCCATTCATCTATCTATCTGTCCATCCATTTATCTATCTATCTATCTGTCCATCCATTCATCTATCTATCTGTCCATCCATTAATATATCTCTCTGTCCATCCATTCATCTACATAGTTTATATCAACTATGCAGTCATCTAATCATCTATCTATCTATCTATCTATCTATCTCTCTATCTGTCCATCCATTCATCTATCTATCTATCTGTCATATATCTCTGTTAATGTATTTATCTGTCCATCCATTGAGCTATGTACATGTATCAACTATCCACATCTATCTATCTATGTATCTGTCTATCCATCCATTCATCTATCTATTTGTCCGTCCATTAATATCTCTCTATCCATTGATTTATTTATCTGTCCATACATTGACCTGCATGTACAGTCTGTATCAACTATCCACTCATCCATTCATCTATCTATCTCTTCATCCATTCATTCACGTATCTATTAACTGGGATATCTTTCAACTCCAGAACATTGACTCCATAGAACATTGGTTATAATCATAATATATTGTATTACTTAGCCACTATTGTACTGTAGACAATACCAATTGTTACGTTGTTGTGTTCACTAGACAATATGATTATAAGTCATGTCTATATAAATGCATCCCTTTTATAACAAAGTCAGTTCTAGTTTCTGCTTATATATATCCTAACTCTAGGACTATAACATTAACATGTCCATTTTTTAATATATCTATCGATCTCTCCATGTCTACATGTATGTTGTAGTTATCTACATGTATCTATCTATCTATCCATACACTGATCATAATTTTGTACATCTTTATCTTCAGATTTATCAAGGAATGATTGACGATAATGAAATTAGAAGACCTGACGAGAGTAGTGTTTTATTAGATGAGGTGAGAGAGACAGACAGACAGACACACACACACATAAAGAGAGACAGACACTGACTGTCAGAGACACAGACACTGACAAATGTTCAGAGACATAGATGCAGATGGAGTCAGAGACACAGACTCAGACTGTCAGAGTGAGACACAGACTCAGACTGTCAGTCAGAGACACAGACTCAGACTGTCAGTCAGAGAGACTCAGACTCAGACTCAGACTCAGACTGTCAGTCAGAGACACAGGCATGCAATAGAGACACAGACACAGACAGAGATCACTTGTAGTTTATCATTTTTATTATATTCACAGGCTGAAAGTAATCCACTAGTCCAGAAAAGAATAAAAGAAAATATCCTTCATTCGTTATTGTGTGCATGTATATGTACATGACTACATGTACATGTACATGTACATGTACATGTACATTGTATGTCTACGTATTTTATTTACTTGTTGCATGTGTATAGTACACTTGTGTTTGAGTACAGCGAAACCCCTCTATTGAGGACACCCTGAAATGAGGACACCCCTGTATTAAGGTCACTTACAAATGTTCCAAACTGTGCTTTATAATATAAATTCACCCCTGAAACGAGGACACCCCTGTAATCAGGACACTTATATTTGTCCCAAAGGTGTCTGGAATGGTAGATTTCCACTGTACATGTACATGTACATGATACATGATAGTTACTATTGTATATAAGTTATCATAGTACACACAAATTCTTCCTTGACTGGATATTTCTCACGAGTTCTGATTTTAGAAGAATTTGTGTTGGAGATTCTTGATAGTTTGAAGACAAGTATTGAGAAGGTACCTTATGGTATAAGATGGTTGTGCAAAGCTACAAAAGTGTTGGTACAGGTCAGTCAGTCTTCATGTCTTAGTGGTACTGTTTGATATAAAGATGTATTGTATATTGTAAAATAAGTTCACCGATAATTACCAATGTACCATTAATCCAATATCCAATATTGTACACTGATAATTACCAACATACAATTAATCCAATGTCCAATATTGTACACTGATAATTACCAATGTACGTACCATTAATCCAATGTCCAATATTGTACACTGATAATTACCAATATACCATTAATCCAATGTCCAATATTGTACACTGATAACTACCAATATACCATTAATCCAATGTCCAATATTGTACACTGATAATTACCAATGTACGTACCATTAATCCAATGTCCAATATTGTACACTGATAATTACCAATATACCATTAATCCAATGTCCAATATTGTACACTGATAATTACCAATGTACCATTAATCCAATGTCCAATATTGTACACTGATAATTACCAATATACCATTAATCCAATGTCCAATATTGTACACCGATAACTACCAATATACCATTAATCCAATGTCCAATATTGTACACTGATAATTACCAATATACCATTAATCCAATATCCATTATTGTACACTGATAACTACCAATATACCATTGATACAAAATCCATTTCTCGTATGTATTGGATGTACATGTACATGTACATGTACATAAATCAGCATAGCTTCGAAGGGAGGATTTACATGTACATGTAGTTTGAAACTTATGAAAAATGAATGAAGGTAGAAACTTTTAAACTTTGTCCAGCCCTACATGTAGGTTTATTTATTAGTAGTACACATTTTCATTATAATTTTTATAGTTAAATTATGCAAAAATATATGATAATGACTACTGATTGAATTGTTAGTGACACTGTTTTGATAAGCTTATATGGCACACCATTAGCCCGAAGAGCTTCTTATTTGGCACTGCACAGTTCTCTCTTTAGACCAGTGGCGCAGTTAATTATGATTATATTGTCACTAACAGCATTAACTGTTTGTTAATTGGCTCGAGTCCCAATGGTGCACACACTAACCATTGTTGAGCCAATCTGACCCGTGCTTCAAAACGTATAAAAAACTTTGGTGAGTGAGTACTTAATTTACACAATCGCTACAGGCTTAGGGTTTACCAGGAATTAATCCATATGATGAATGTGAATGACATTTACATGTACATAAATACTGTTCCTCTTCTTCACACAGGAGAAATTTCCGGAAGCTTCATCAGAGAGGATTAATTCATTCATTGGCGGTTTCTTCTTTCTGAGATACATCAATCCAGTCATTGCTACACCACATGGTAAACACATGTTATTCATGTACTTGTCACAACAAAATCATGTGATACCATTATTTTGCAATGTTTTCCATTCCTAATTGGTTCCATTTCATTAGCTTATCGTCTCTTATCAAATACTCTCTCAAGTCAGACAAAGAGAAACTTTACTCTGGTTAGTAAATTGTATGATGTATTATGATATTCTTATGTGTTCCTCAACATGGCTGGAGAAAGGACTTCTCTAGTCGGACTTAAACCCATACCTCTGGCTGTCCTGAGACCAGTGTGTTAGTACCTACATGTACCTTAAATTTAGTGGGACTCAAACCCATACCTCTGGCTGTCCACAGACCAGTGTGTAGTACCTACCTTAAATGTATCAGACTCAAACCCATACCTCTGGCTGTCCAGAAACCAATGTTTTTGTACTTTCACAGTCTGTCTGTCTGTCTGTCTGTCTTTCGCTGTTGTATTCGACTTTGCATCTATCTATCTTATGGGGTATTTTTATATCTATTTGTCTGTTATATTCA
>OX345638.1:999200-1056700 GCA_947044365.1 Petrosia ficiformis
TACGATTATCACTGGAAATTTTAATCACGATTATCACGATAATCAAAATATTGCCCATCCCTAGTGCAGTGCTTTTGATAAGCTTATATGGTGTACCATTGGCCCAACGAGCTTCTTATTTGGCGCTGCACGGTTCTCTCTTTGGGCCAGATGGTGCAGTTAATTATGATTATATTGTCACTAACAGCATTAATTAACTCTTTGTTAAATGGCTCAAGACGTATTACCAATGGCACACACCCTAACCATTGTTGAGCCAATTTTATCCATGCTTCATATCAAAAACTTTGATAACGTGATATTTTTTTGCAGCCGTATCACATCCCTAATCATTTGCACTCTTTGTCACTTGTCTTAGCCATTTTTGCTCTTTCTTCATGAGTTCATTCAACGATTCTTTTGTTATCTCTACTCCTACTCCAATCCATCTGCCATCTGCCATCTGCCATCCTACATGTATCTTTAGAAGTTTATCAGTTGAGAAGTGATGTCACAGAATCAAAATCTTCCTTGGAGTGCATCCCCAGATCCCCTTGTATTAGGTGTGCAAGTCCATCTAACTAATAATGTAAACAGCCAGTCATGCAGGACATTGTCCGATATATCTAGTGAATGTCTGGTAAATTGAAACTAAACTGTATACAAAGTATATAGGGAGCAGGACAAGAGTGGTAAAAATAGGTCAAAATTTCCGTCAGTTGGCTCAATGTTTCCAAACCCCTGCTTATGCCTGTATATGCCTGTATATAAAAAATATATATAGTATTTGAACTAACCAAGCTTAGCTTAGTGTGGGGCTTGCTCAGGCTTGCCGCTTGCCCAGGCTTGCTCAGGCTTGCTCAGGCTTGCTCAATCTTACTCAGGCTTGCTCAATCTTGCCCAGGCTTGCCCAGGCTTGCCCAGGCTTGCTCAATCTTGCCCAGGCTTGCTCAGGCTTGCTCTAGCTTGCCCAGGCTTGCTCCATCTTGCCCAGGCTTGCTCAGGCTTGCTCAGGCTTGCTCAGGCTCACTCAGGCTCACTCAGGCTTGCCCAGCCTTGCTCAATCTTGCCCAGGCTTGCTCAGGCTTGCTCAGGCTTGCTCTACCTTGCCCAGGCTTGCTCAGGCTTGCTCAGGCTTGCCCAGGCTTGCTCTAGCTTGCCCTGATAAATATTTCATGCAAAACATTTTTAGTTGGCATCCAAAGTGTACTAGTGTTGGTGCACCTGATGCCTCCCCTCAGAAAGCATTTGAAATATCAGATTGTTTCCAGTGATCTCTGAATCCCTTGTAGGAAAGAAAATTTGAGTTTGAATAACTGAGTTTTTCACTTGGTTTCTGGAGTTGGAAACCTTTCTTTGAAGGAGTGAGAGGAAGACTCCTCTTTTCTTAAGAGATCTACAATATATTAGTACTTCTATACCTAAGTCAGAATCACTGAATGATGGTTACTGTGGTAATAGAGGCACATACCCTGAGTCTCACACTCTATTTACCAGCTGTCTGTTTACATGGCATGGTGCCTGTGTAATTAGTTTTTTACCTCAAGAGGCTGGAAGTGACTTACCATGGAGGTTGGAGGTGATTTTTCGTGGTCTTAATATGTTTAGCTGTGGGTTGTGTTAATCACTCCTCAGGAATGTTGACTTCAAAGCTGCTTTTTGTTTAAATTTCAAATGTCTGTTCATGTACTTCAAAGTCTGCCTGGACAATGAAGTGAGTAGATTTGGCCCCTCAAAGTAATGTTGCGATCCATCCTCCACAGTCAAGGATAATCTTATAAGTGGTGATGGAACATCCTCTGTACCTCCTTCTAGCCTCAAACATTGTTATGGTGTGTGTTGTAACATAATTATGGATACAAATGGTTTATCAAATATATACATGTATTATATTTACATGTATATATACATGTAAATATACATGTATATATATATATATACATGTGCATGTACATATACATGTATGTATAGGTAGCTAACATACAAATCCATGATTACCTCCACATGCTCTGATGACATCCATACTAAATATCATAAGGATAATACTGAAGGTCATTCACGTTCACCTTGACTTCAGAAAAATGTTCATAACTTTAGTTTGGAATGACCAACAATCTTTTTACCTGCACCATTTTCATATAATAGTCCTTCCCATTCTTTTTTGTCAAATTTCAATCCATTGCTTCATTATTAAGTTACAGTATAATCATGTATTAACCTTATGATATTAAACTATACACTATATTACATACAAGTTATTGAGTTACAGTATAATCATTATAATTTTGAGGACATCATGAATGTGAACAGACTATATAACTCAATAACTTATATGTACTATAGTGTATAGTATAATGTCATAAGGTTAATACATGATTATACTGTAACTCAATGACTAATACATGTATGTGTTTACTATAATATAATAGTATAGTTACGTCATAACATTAATACTGTAGTACATGTACATGTATGTACTACAGTACATACATGTATGTACATGTACTGTAGTATATACATGTATGTACTGTAGTACATACATGTATGTACATGTACTGTAGTACATACATGTATGTACTGTAGTACATACATGTATGTACATGTACTGTAGTACATACATGTATGTACTGTAGTACATACATGTACATGTACATGTACAAGTAGTTGTATAATCAAAGAACTGCCTGCAAGGATTATAATAAACTATTATACTGACTCTCTCTCTATCTATCTACATGTATCTATTTATCTCTGTCTGTCTGTCTGTTTGTCTGTTTCTTTGTGTGTGTGATAACAATTATATCGAAATGATATTATGGGATACATGTGTACCCATAATTACCATAACCCAGTTGTTACATTACCACAAGCATGTATGTATGTACATGTATGTGTATGTATGTATGTATGTATGTATGTACATATGTATATCAATTTCTTCAATTATAATTGATTATTGTTATTGTTTGTTATTCATTTGGTAGCTTCTGTGGTTACCAAGATTGGTCAACCAATTTTTGATTCCTTTATTATAAATCTCCCAGAGGGCAAACCATTTCTTTTCATCCTTTATAAACACTGTTATGCAAGCATATAAATTGTTTTCAATAATTTTTATTCAGATCTGAATGGTGGCTGCATGAAAAAAACAAAATAAATTTGTGCTGTAATAACATACGTTATATGTTGTGTGTATGCACATGTCTGTCTGAGTGCACATATATATATATATACATATATATATATACATACATGCATACATACACATGTACATACATACATACATACATGTACATATATACATACATACACACATATACATGTACATACATAGATACATACATACACACATACATACACACACACACATACATACATACATACATCTATACATACATACATATACATACACACATAGATTACATACATACATACATACATACATATATGCATACATATACATACACACATAGATTACATACATACATACATACATACATACATACATACATACATACATACATATATGCATACATATACATACACACATAGATTACATACATACATACATACATACATACATACATACATACATATATGCATACATACATACATACATACATATATGCATACATACATACACTGTACATACATACATACATACATACATACATACATACATACATGCATACATACATACATACATACATACATACATACATACATACATACATACATACATACATACATACATACATACATACATACATACATACATACATACATATATGCATACATACATACATACATACATACATACATACACTGTACATACATACATATACATGTATACATATTTTAAACTGGTAATAGAAATGGCCCAGGGTTCTAAATACTTGGTGCTAAAATTTTATGAGCTTTCATGAGCTATTTTACATATGTATCTATTGAGCTCTAAGCCATTCATCAATGTGCATTAGTTCTTTGATGTTATTGAAATTGTAATGTACAGACTGAATCAAGAATAGTTTGAAGTGGGTAACTGAAGTATTTTATATCCCTCTTACATTTGAAACTGTCCTTAATGTCAATGAATGGTTTGAAGTGGGTAAAAATCACTAATAAAGTATTTTATATCCCTCTAAATTAACTATCACTTGAAGTTGTCCTTAAAAACCACTGTCATTATGTTAGTGAATAGTTGAAGTAGATAACAATTACCAATGAGGTATTTTATATCCCTCTAAATCAGCTAACACTTGAAAATGTCCACAGTCACTAAAATAACCTTGATGTAAATGAATGGTTTGAAGTGGGTAACAATCACTAATAAAGTAGCTATCACTAGGAAGCTTTTCTTAAAACCACAGTCATTAAAAGATTGGTTTTTGACCTTTTTGCTTGCTGTTTAAGAACGGTTTGAAGTGGGTAATAATTAAGTATTTTATATCCCTTTATATTAACTAACACTCGAAACTGTTCTTAAAAACCACAGCCATTAAAATGACCTTTGATGTCAGTCACGATATAAATTAAGTTAAAGGATAAAACACATTAAGTGGCCTATGACAACTTTTAAAATGGTGTTAATTATCGAGGAATAAGTTTGAAGTGGTTAGAAGGAAACTCTCCATAAAGAAATATGGTATCCTTCCAGATCAGCTGTCAGGAATATGTAATAATTCCTGCCCATACAAGCCACAGTTTATACATCTCAGCCCAAGAGGATGTACCAGTGTCTGGCACAGTGTTTGAATTTAGTATAGTTGTATATTATTTTAAAGTAATTAGTTTATTTTAAGCACATGCCCATGGGAAGAACTATCAACCATTTGAATTTGAAATTCAAATGTGGCCCTTTGAAGTTGAAAGCCACTCATTTTGTGGCTTATGCAAGTGTCTCTTGTTCCTAAGGCATGTTCAAATACCTAATTATTTATGTTGCCATTTCCTGATTGGTGAAATATAGTCATTTGGGACTGTGAATGCCACTTCATTAGCCCTCCTGGAATGGTCAAGTGCCACTTCCATTAACCCCCTGGGAATGGTAAGTGCCATTTTCATTATTACCCCAAGAATGGTCGAATGACACTTCCATTAACCCCCTGGGAATGGTAAGTGCCATTTTCATTAACACCCCAAGAATGGTCAAGTACCACTTCTATTAACACCCCAAGAATGGTAAGTGCCATTTTCATTAGCCCCCCAAGAATGGTCAAGTGCCACTTCTATTAACACCCTGGGAATGGTAAGTGCCATTTTCATTAACCCCTGGAATGGTAAGTGCCATTTTCATTATTACCCCAAGAATGGTCGAATGACACTTCCATTAACCCCCTGGGAATGGTAAGTGCCATTTTCATTAACACCCCAAGAATGGTCAAGTACCACTTCTATTAACACCCTGGGAATGGTAAGTGCCATTTTCATTAACCCACCAAGAATGGTCAATGCTGCTTCCATTAACCCCCCCAAGAATGGTCAATGCTGCTTCCATTAACCCCCCAGGACATAAATAATTCGTATGAACAGAATTTATCAACCTGAGGGTCTCCTTCAACATTCACTTCTTTGCACTATTATAATTATTGCCATACTCTTCTTCACATGGCAGCAGCACCTGGGCCGAGTACAGACTTAAGAAAGATATTATGTTCTGTAACTCAGGCATGGGGCCAAGTACATTGGTACAAATACTCATATATGTGTACTTATTGTACTTAAGTACAAGTACAAGTACTCATATATGTGTACTTATTGTAGTACAAGTACCAATGTACTCATATATGTGTACTTATTGTACTTAAGTACAAGTACTCATATATGTGTACTTATTGTACTTAACAAGCCTCCTGAGCCTCATACACTTCGCAATCAAGAGCCGTCAAAACTTATCAAAAACTCTGCCTGCATTCATTATCATGTTATATACAAACCTTATACAATCAATCTTGCAACTTACACACAAGATGTGTTCGGGCATCTTTTCTGTAGTAGTCATGGTTACCAAATATTTAGACTTAAGTGTTACTATAAGATGTTAACACAGTGTTCTGCCCAGGATATTTAGAGTGGTGGTTGGATTCTACATTGCATTTAGTGCTGTTTATAAAGTTTATACCTAATTCTGTCTCAGTAGCCTATATATGTATTATCTGAAAGGTGGTTAATTTATCTTTGTAGTGGTTAATTCATCTGAGTGGTGGTTATTCCGGACCAGTGCCGACTAGTGTGGGCACAACACTGCTTATAGGAGTTTTTGTTTTAAAATAACAGTGAGCCCTCCCTGTATTAATATTAGTTATGATATCATCACCCTCCCTGTATTAATATTAGTTATGATATCATCAATTAATGTGTTCCAGGTAGTACCTAATCTTAATCAGAGAGTTAGCCTTGCCTTTTTATTTCCTAGAAATCACAATATCTGAGTAAGCTGACAATAGGATTACATGATATAGTACAGTATACTACAGTATACTACAGTATAGTACATTATACATTATAGTACAGTACATTACAGTACAGTACAGTACATTACAGTACAGTACAGTACAGGTACTGTACTGTACTGTACTGTACTGTACTGTACTGTACTGTACTGTACTGTACTGTACTGTACTGTACTGTACTGTACTGTAATGTACTGTACTGTACTGTACTGTACTGTACTGTACTGTACTGTACTGTACTGTACTGTACTGTACCTGTATATATACATGTACAAATAGACCATCCATCTTCAACCAGACGGCTAAATTTTTACAAAACATGAAAACTGCAAGCTAGATGTAACAATCCAGGGCATAAGAACAGGTTAAAGTAACAGGTATAGGTAGACTGAGCAGTGATTAAAGATTGTATTTCTATGTATCATAGCAACAATATGAAAGTGAATTTAACAGAAATATAATAAGCTAGGTAATTAAAACAATTAGTAATTATTTATCTTTTATTTCTGTCAGTTAGTTTGTGAGTATCAACTTGTGTCTGTCTCTTGGGGGTGTTTGTTGACCGTACAAATTTATTTTAGTTTATAAACTTTGATGAGAAGCTAAGAATCATGAGAACCTATGTTTTGATAACTTCTTTTGGAAAGGGCTCTTGTTTGCAAAGTGTATGAGGCTCAGGAGGCTTGTTAGCTTCAAGGAAATGACCAATAGTCTATATCTTAATATCTACCTTCGTAACTGTCTTTGGAAAAGGCTTGCTTTTGCGAAGTGTCCAGGAATTTAATGAACAGTAACATTTCCAGTTAGTTGAAATTAAAAGTGTGCCACTGGTTGGTTACCATACTTGGCTACCATTGGTTGATCTTTCATATAATCCTTTACACATAGAAACAGAGATAACAATTATTCCCATCCATATTTTTGAGAACACTGGTTAATGGTCCTATTATTTGAGAACACTGGTTTAATGGTCCTATTATTTGAGAACACTGGTTAATGGTCCTATTATTTGAGAACACTGGTTTAATGGTCCTATTATTTAAGTACACTGGTTTAATGGTCCTATTATTTGAGAACACTGGTTTAATGGTCCTATTATTTGAGAACACTGGTTAATGGTCCTATTATTTGAGAACACTGGTTTAATGGTCCTATTATTTAAGTACACTGGTTTAATGGTCCTATTATTTGAGAACACTGGTTTAATGGTCCTAATATTTGTAATACATATGTGCTATTTCAGTATGATTGATAATGAACTTTAAAGACACACAATTTTGGTTCAAATGTGCAGCATAAACTTTGAAGAAATGTTTTTTTTTATAGCCTTGATTGTTAGAGGTAATTTCACAAGATACATTAATAATGATTTTATTTTACTATTATATATTATATCAACACACACACACACACACACACACACACAGGCCCCTAGTTGTATGGTAGAAGCAGATCTAAACAATGCTCTCAAGGTAGCTCTCTCTTCTCCTATTGAAGAGATAGTCACTCATGCTGAAGTGATCTCGGAACAACTAAAGGCCATAAAAGATTTAGGAAGTCTCAGTAATGGAGGCAAAGATCTTTTTGATGAAATCAGAGCGGTAAGTCTTCGGGTTAGGTCTGTTAGTAATTAGTTCTACTGTCAGTAATTACTGTCTCACTACTGTGGTATTGAATTGATAGTAATTACTGTCTCACTACTGTGGTATTGAATCGATAGTAATTACTGTCTCACTACTGTGGTATTGAATTGATAGTAATTACTGTCTCACTACTGTGGTGTTGAATTGATAGTAATTACTGTCTCACTACTGTGGTATTGAATTGATAGTAATTACTGTCTCATTACTGTGGTATTGAATTGATAGTAATTACTGTCTCACTACTGTGGTATTGAATTGATAGTAATTACTGTCTCATTACTGTGGTATTGAATTGATAGTAATTACTGTCTCATTACTGTGGTATTGAATTGATAGTAATTACTGTCTCATTACTGTGGTATTGAATCGATAGTAATTACTGTCTCACTACTGTGGTATTGAATTGATAGTAATTACTGTCTCATTACTGTGGTATTGAATTGATAGTAATTACTGTCTCATTACTGTGGTATTGAATTGATAGTAATTACTGTCTCATTACTGTGGTATTGAATTGATAGTAATTACTGTCTCACTACTGTGGTATTGAATTGATAGTAATTACTGTCTCACTACTGTGGTATTGAATTGATAGTAATTACTGTCTCACTACTGTGGTGTTGAATTGATAGTAATTACTGTCTCACTACTGTGGTATTGAATTGATAGTAATTACTGTCTCACTACTGTGGTATTGAATTGATAGTAATTACTGTCTCATTACTGTGGTATTGAATTGATAGTAATTACTGTCTCACTACTGTGGTGTTGAATTGACAAGTACACCAATTACTGTTAAAACTACTATTGAACTACTGTAGTGTGGAAATGAAACTACTGAGTAATTACTGTACAGTATGGTGATATTTTATTCACATAGTTATACTATATATAATAAATGTTTTCCCATCAAAGCTATGATGGCCATCTATTTCTGGAAAAGTACATGTGAATATATCTTCAGCCAATGAGATTGTTGTGATAAGATATCATCATCAAACAGGCTATATAAATTCTGTGTCTATACAATACAGGCTAAAGATTAGTGTACTATAAGTATTACATGCATTATAATACAGCTTGCATAGTGTACTATTAATACTATGAATATATACAATATGGGGTATATACATGTAAGTTGATGAATTAAGTATACATTGTGTGTATGTATGTGGCCCTCATTTCTCATTTGTTAGTGTAAACCAAACAAAGAACCATTTCAAACCCTCCCCTAATTCCAGTTCCATGAACCCCCAAAACCCATGAGATTGTTATTATACTTTTACCTCTGTGTATTGTGTTGTTGTGTTGTTGTTATAGTTAACTATACTGAGTGGCCCTTCAGTATGGCCTCTTCATTATGATGTACACTTGTAGTTATGTAACTATCATAATATAAAATGACTGTTATATATTGAATGGTCATGTCCAACAAGATGTAGAAGATCATACTGCCTTGCTAA
This sequence comes from Petrosia ficiformis, assembly GCA_947044365.1. Lineage (NCBI taxonomy): Eukaryota > Metazoa > Porifera > Demospongiae > Haplosclerida > Petrosiidae > Petrosia > Petrosia ficiformis. Next base: position 1,008,738 of record OX345638.1, read on the forward strand.
TAGTTACTTAATGTACAATATATGCTAGGAGGAAAGAGGTCACTTGTCTACCAACACTACACAGCTAGTTAGTAAAGAAGTGATCTCTTTCCTTCTTGTAATAATTACATATATAGTGCATGAGGTAACTCTTAGCAAGTCTAATATTATATTACAACAAGTGACTATTATATGTGTAGCGTTAGTAGGTAAGTGACCTCTTTCCTTCTTGTAATAATTACATATATAGTGCATGAGGTAACTCTTAGCAAGTCTAATATTATATTACAACAAGTGACTATTATATGTGTAGCGTTAGTAGATAAGTGACTTCTTTCCTTCTTGTAATAATTACATATATAGTGCATGAGGTAACTCTTAGCAAGTTTAATATAATATTATATTACAAAAAGTGACTATTATATGTGTAGCGTTAGTAGATAAGTGACTTCTTTCCTTCTTGTAATAATTACATATATAGTGCATGAGGTAACTCTTAGCAAGTCTAATATAATATTATATTACAACAAGTGACTATTATATGTGTAGCGTTAGTAGATAGGTGACCTCTTTCCTTCTTGTAATAATTACATATATAGTGCATGAGGTAACTCTTAGCAAGTCTAATATTATATTACAACAAGTGACTATTATATGTGTAGCGTTAGTAGATAAGTGACTTCTTTCCTTCTTGTAATAATTACACATATAGTGCATGAGGTAACTCTTAGCAAGTCTAATATAATATTATATTACAACAAGTGACTATTATATGTGTAGCGTTAGTAGATAAGTGACTTCTTTCCTTCTTGTAATAATTACATATATAGTGCATGAGGTAACTCTTAGCAAGTCTAATATAATATTATATTACAACAAGTGACTATTATATGTGTAGCGTTAGTAGATAAGTGACTTCTTTCCTTCTTGTAATAATTACGTATAATACCACATATATTGTGGATGAAATAACTTACAAAGTCTAATATTTTATTACCAGTGAGCCATTTGTAATATTCATAATATTAGGCTTCTTAAGTTACCTCATGCACAATATATGTGGTATTATGATCGAGGTTAATTTGTGAGGAGGTAAGAGGTCAATTATATGAACACTCGACTGGTCAAACTAAGAAAATCACCAACTGTTATTTTTATGCTGATAGTAACTGTAACTAACTAAGAGGGAAGTTGAAGTCTGTTCTGTAGTGTGTAGTCTAATGTCATAAGGTTAATACATGATTATACTGTAACTCTATGTACTATAGTGTATAGTTTAATGTCATAAGGTTAATACATGATTATACTGTAACTCTATGTACTATAGTGTATAGTTTAATGTCATAAGGTTAATACATGATTATGCTGTAACTCAATAACTTATATGTAGTACATATAAGTTATTGAGTTACAGTATAATCATGTATTAACCTTATGACATTAAACTATAGTACATATTATGTACTATAGTGTATAGTTTAATGTCATAAGGTTAATACATGATTATACTGTAACTCAATAACTAGTACATACTATTATATATAGTTTGATGTCATAAAGTTACATTAAAATATTATTTTTTGCTACATATAGATTTTACCAGATAGAAGTGTGCTATTACAAAGGAGCCAAACAGAGCTAGATAGTTTACAAGTTGTACTTGAGGTAAGTTTGTTTCTTGTCTCCATTATGAATCTTATTTCAATAAGCTGATCTCGGCAAGGGTCTATATTAGTAGAGGTGCTTAAAGTGTGGCAAGTAAAGTGTACAATATCTAACTTTAGTATTAATGATTAACTATATGAATTGTTTCAATCATATATTATGCCATTCTATGACAAATTGACCAATCAGATAGCTTTAGACCAGGTAAATAAATCTCCGGAGGTTTTGACCAATGAGATTAAATATATTGCATGCACATAAAATCAAAAACCAAGTTATCTGATTGGTCAACTTGTTATAAGTCGGCTATACATCTCAATCTCGGTTTTTACACCTTGGGCCTGTGACTGTCGTTATAGCAACCCCATAGCAACCTTGACCTCGGTGTGTAATTGTATTCTATAGTTTGTAACAGAAGGAGATGGAATGACTGGATGATAAACAATGTTTGTGTAAGGTAAGGTAGTCTCTTTACAGATTGGTACAAGTTCTCTTTTGAGTATTATAATGGAGTATACATGTCACACGTTGTTTGCAGCTGTTGCGAGTCTTTTAACACTCTATATGATCTTTAACATGAGTATTAATGGATGCATGTCCAGTCCCATTAGAAGATTATCACTCTTTTGCTTTACCTTGTAGCGTACATATGTTTCCATGGTAACGCTTGTAAAACCGTAGTAATAAAGTACAAGTTGTGTAACTAACTATGTTGTTTATGATCCTAAGGTTGAAGTTAAATTTTTCATCGAGTTCATGTAGGACCATCATCCCCCAAAAATGAAGATTTATTAAACTCAAATTGAAATTAAGGACACCATCATATTGAAGACATTCACTTTGTTTATATAATTAATGTACAGTATTGTACTATATATTTAATGTACTATACTATACTATACTATATATAGTTAATGTACTATACTATACTATATAGTTAATGTACTATACAGTACTAGTTAATGTACTATACTATACTATATAGTTAATGTACTATACAGTACTAGTTAATGTACTATACTATACTATATAGTTAATGTACTATACAGTACTAGTTAATGTACTATACTATACTATATAGTTAATGTACTATACAGTACTAGTTAATGTACTATACAGTACTAGTTAATGTACTATACTATACTATATAGTTAATGTACTATACAGTACTAGTTAATGTACTATACTATACTATATAGTTAATGTACTATACAGTACTAGTTAATGTACTATACTATACTATATAGTTAATGTACTATACAGTACTAGTTAATGTACTATACTATACTATACTATATAGTTAATGTACTATACAGTACTAGTTAATGTACTATACTATACTATATAGTTAATGTACTATACAGTACTAGTTAATGTACTATACTATACTATATAGTTAATGTACTATACAGTACTAGTTAATGTACTATACTATACTATATAGTTAATGTACTATACAGTACTAGTTAATGTACTATACTATACTATATAGTTAATGTACTATACAGTACTAGTTAATGTACTATACTATACTATATAGTTAATGTACTATACAGTACTAGTTAATGTACTATACTATACTATATAGTTAATGTGCTATACAGTACTAGTTAATGTACTATACTATACTATATAGTTAATGTGCTATACAGTACTAGTTAATGTACTATACTATACTATATAGTTAATGTACTATACAGTACTAGTTAATGTACTATACTATACTATATAGTTAATGTACTATACAGTACTAGTTAATGTACTATACTATACTATATAGTTAATGTACTATACAGTACTAGTTAATGTACTATACTATACTATATAGTTAATGTACTATACAGTACTAGTTAATGTACTATACAGTACTAGTTAATTACTATACTGTATTATACTATACTATACTATATACTATACTATATACTATACTATACTGTACTATATAGTTAATATACAGTACTAAGCTTAAACCTTTTTTGCTAAGCCTAATATTGTTTTAACAAAAACATTTCAAAAATCTTCCATGTTTGTGACCAGCTGTAGTTAATTTGTTATGTGATATCAATTGTGTTAATTTCAACCCAATATGTTAAAGCAGCCATGATCCAGCCTCTTGACCTCAGTAGTTACTAAGCAACAAGACAAATACAGGTGCAGAAGCCTAAGTGTTTTGAAATTTGAAATGAACATGTTTGTATTTGACTGGACTACAATAACTGTGAATATAGTTAAGAGGCCAGCTCAAAGAAGATATTTAATTCTGCAGACAATTTTTTTTATTATTGATTATTAAATTCCGTCCTTTTTTTCAGTACAATGCAGTATAGTATAGTACAGTACAGTACAGTACAGTACAGTACAGTACAGTACAGTACAATACAATACAGTACAATACAGTACAGTACAGCACAGTACAGTACAGCACAGTACAGTACAGTACAATACAATACAGTACAGTACAATACAATACAGTACAGTACAGTACAATACAGTACAGTACAGTACAGTACAGTACAGTACATAGATAGCACAGTATAGCATACTAGCCATAGTAGTATTACAGTAAGCATATCATGAATATTAGTATAGTAATGTACTCTAGTGTTGTTTTAGTTAACTAAAACTAAAACTCCTTTTAGTAAGGTATTGAGACTTTTAGTTAACTAAAATATAACTAAATTACGAGTCTATTGTAATAATTATAACTAACTAAAATGAGACTTGATTAATAATGGTACTTTTAGTTAGTTAAATAAAACTGGTCATTTTAGTACCACTTTCATAGACCACAATGGATCATCAATAGAATACTATTATGCACATACCTCTGTACATACATACATATGTATGCATGTACATATGTATGTACATTTGTATGTATGTACTATGTATGTATATATGTATGTATGTATGTATGTATGTATGTATGTATGTACATGTGTATGTATGTATGTATATATGTATGTCTGTATGTGTTTATGTATGTATTGATGTATGTATGTATGTATGTATGTGTGTATATATGTGTGTACATATGTATGTGTGTATATACGTAAAACCTTTTGATAATTGAGTCGTTTATGTATTTCTAGTAAAGCAGGTTTTACTTCAGATCAGCTGTTGATGTTTAACAGCTGAGCAGATAATTGTATATTGTTTATTAAAATGTATAATTAGTAACCTAACATATTGTCAAGTTCAAGTTAAAAGAAATTATAAATGTAATGTAATGTAATGTAATGTAACGGCTTAAGTTGATTAATTCTTAGTATTCTAGATATATATGGGTTCTGTATGCACGTACATAATTAGCCTAAAAAAGGTTAAAGAGTTGATATGTTTCCTTCCTTTTGATTTGCAACTATACTGTTTTGTTTTACTATACAGAAACCATATTTTGATTACTGAGAAAAGAAAGTACTGCTGTGTATAAATTTAACTCTGCATATTTTCAAATTATGACATTTTTAATGGATTATTAAGAACAACAACCTGTCAACATGAGTCTGTAAATTAATGATAGTAGAAATTGGTCACCACATGTCATTATTTGCTCATCATATCACCATGACAATATCTCCATGGCAATGCATTGAAAGTAAAGTCCAAACATCATAATATTTTGCAATATCCTCAAACCAGTGTTTTTGATAAGCTCATATGGTACACCATTGGCCCAAAGAGATTCTTATTTGGCACTGCACAGTTATCTCTTTGGGCCAGTGGCACAGTTAATTATGATTATATTGTCACTAACAGCATTAACTCTTTGTTAACTGGCTCTAGATGTATTCCCAATGGCGCACACACTTACTATTTTTGAGCCAATTTGGCCCATGCTTCAAAACCTATCAAAAACTCTGCTTATCTCTTCTCTCTATAGACAATAGCGGAACACGCTGAGTTTCTTCAAGAACAGTCAGAGGCTTATAGAGGTCAGTTTAAGGACAATAAATAATGCTTTATTTTTATGAAAACCAGAAATATTATATAAAAAATTTAATATAATTATACAATTTTATTATAATTATGTCTAATGTGAGTGAGCTGTACTCTTAGACTATGTCCTTTGATGATAATGAAAACTGGTATCCATGGTAACAGTCTCTCTAACTCTCTCTCTCTCTCTCTCTCTCTCTCTCTCTCTCTCTCTCTCTCTCTCTCTCTCCTCTCTCAATTATATATATATATATATTTACGTGTGTATAAGTGATTTTAATTTTTAGCACAATTATATTCTCTCCATCAAAACCTCATGTACATGTACATGTTGATGTGTACACAAACCTAACACTTCTATTCAATATTTAATACTTAATGTAGCATCCTCTATTCATCCATTCATTGTTAAAACCTATACCAGGTATGCATGTACATCTACATGGATATCTAACACATCTATTCACAGTATTTTACATGAATCGTAACATCCTGTATCCATCCATTCATCTTTATTCTTATTAAAACCTCTGGTAATTATTATACATGTATTTCTATTCAATTTTAATATATCACATGGTAGCATTCCCATTCTTATTAAAACCTCTGCTAAATATTACTCTATTCAAAATGCTGTGTCAATGTCTATTGTCTATTTTACTTGCACCTGCCTATTGTGGAAAATGGGAGTGATTTAGGTTAGTGAAATGTTTACTAACCACAGAACACCAGGTCATTATGACAACCTCATTCAATTCTTATGTTTTTTTCACCTCCTCTTTCCTTTCGAGCCAGTTCTATGGCGATCTTTTGAAGCCTCATGACAATAAACGAATTAGTTTCTTTGACTTTCTTTGTTCAAATCTTGTTAATATCTATTGTGAGTATTGAACATTCTTGTTCAAGGCTGTGCTTCAGTCAATGAGTGGTTTGTGTGATACTTAACAGCTGGGCTTCAACATACATGTATGTAGAATTTCAAAGTTTAGAATAAATTGCTTTGTGGTTTAATTTGAATCCAAAAACTGGACTAACAAGTTTCTGCAATTTGAACCCGTCGGAACTCTGTAACTATAAACTTTAAACCCTAAACTCCAAAACCCTTAACGCGGCTGGTTTTAAATTTTGTCAGATTGTAAATTTAATTTGAATATTCACTAGGTGTTGTTTTAGTATAACATTAATGACCACTTTTAGTTGCAGTTATAGTATTAAAATTTTAGTTATATATAGCTTTCAGTGTTCTGACCTGGACATTTAGAGTGGTGGTTGGGGATTCTACATTGCATTTAGTGCTGTTTATCCAGTTTATACCTAATTCTGTCTCAGTAGCCGACCAGTGTGGGCAGAACACTAAGTTGGGGATTCTACACTGCTGTTTATCAAACTTAATTCTGTCTCAGTAGCCTATATATGTATTATCTGAGAGGTGCTTAATTCACCTGAGTGGAATTCATGCCGAGTGGTGGTTATTTCCAACCAGTGCCACCAGTGTGGACAGAACACGAGTTATAGTTGATTAACTAAAATAATATTAGGCTTACTAAAAGTGGCCATTATTGACTATTTTTCATTTACAGTTTCAAACAACACTAATCTTAAATGTCTATAAATTTAATATGTTCATAAAGTGTCATGGAACAGTTTTCGCAATTCAAAATAGATAATTATTAACATAATCAATACTGTGTACTATCATCAATACATTACTGTACTATATAATAGTACTAGTTAGTACTGTGTACTATCATCAATACATTACTGTACTATATAATAGTACTAGTTAGTACTGTGTACTATCATCAATACATTACTGTACTATATAATAGTACTAGTTAGTACTGTGTACTATCATCAATACATTACTGTACTATATAATAGTACTAGTTAGTACTGTGTACTATCATCAATACATTACTGTACTATATAATAGTACTAGTTAGTACTGTGTACTATCATCAATACATTACTGTACTATATAATAGTACTAATTAGTACTGTGTACTATCATCAATACATTACTATACTATCATCAATACATTACTGTACTATATAATAGTACTAGTTAGTACTGTGTACTATCATCAATACATTACTGTACTATATAATAGTACTAGTTAGTACTGTGTACTATCATCAATACATTACTGTACTATATAATAGTACTAGTTAGTACTGTGTACTATCATCAATACATTACTGTACTATATAATAGTACTAGTTAGTACTGTGTACTATCATCAATACATTACTGTACTATATAATAGTACTAGTTAGTACTGTGTACTATCATCAATACATTACTGTACTATATAATAGTACTAATTAGTACTGTGTACTATCATCAATACATTACTGTACTATATAATAGTACTAGTTAGTACTGTGTACTATCATCAATACATTACTGTACTATATAATAGTACTAGTTAGTACTGTGTACTATCATCAATACATTACTGTACTATATAATAGTACTAGTTAGTACTGTGTACTATCATCAATACATTACTGTACTATATAATAGTACTAATTAGTACTGTGTACTATCATCAATACATTACTGTAGTATATAATAGTACTAGTTAGTACTGTGTACTATCATCAATACATTACTGTACTATATAATAGTACTAATTAGTACTGTGTACTATCATCAATACATTACTATACTATCATCAATACATTACTGTACTATATAATAGTACTAGTTAGTACTGTGTACTATCATCAATACATTACTGTACTATATAATAGTACTAGTTAGTACTGTGTACTATCATCAATACATTACTGTACTATATAATAGTACTAGTTAGTACTGTGTACTATCATCAATACATTACTGTACTATATAATAGTACTAGTTAGTACTGTGTACTATCATCAATACATTACTGTACTATATAATAGTACTAGTTAGTACTGTGTACTATCATCAATACATTACTGTACTATATAATAGTACTAATTAGTACTGTGTACTATCATCAATACATTACTGTACTATATAATAGTACTAGTTAGTACTGTGTACTATCATCAATACATTACTGTACTATATAATAGTACTAGTTAGTACTGTGTACTATCATCAATACATTACTGTACTATATAATAGTACTAGTTAGTACTGTGTACTATCATCAATACATTACTGTACTATATAATAGTACTAATTAGTACTGTGTACTATCATCAATACATTACTGTAGTATATAATAGTACTAGTTAGTACTGTGTACTATCATCAATACATTACTGTAGTATATAATAGTACTAATTAGTACTGTGTACTATCATCAATACATTACTGTAGTATATAATAGTACTAATTAGTACTGTGTACTATCATCAATACATTACTATACTATGTAATAGTACTAGTTAGTACTGTGTACTATCATCAATACATTACTGTAGTATATAATAGTACTAATTAGTACTGTGTACTATCATCAATACATTACTGTACTATATAATAGTACTAATTAGTACTGTGTACTATCATCAATACATTACTAAAACAAAAACCCTTTAGTAAGCCTGTAGTAACAATAATACATTACTTACTAGTTAGTAGTGTGAACTATCGCCATGGTAATGATTGACCCTGGGAATTTATCTAAACTATTTTAGGGAGTCATGTACTTATAATTACATGTAAATAAATCATTAATAATCCAGAAAAATTGGAGAGGTTGCAGAGAAAGGCATGCATACAGAGCACTTCGAAAGTTGACAATATTAATGCAGTCACTTTGGAGAGGTTTAGTATGACCACTTGTGGAACGAGATAAGAGTGCCCATTATTGGCCAATTATCATTTTAGTTAGTTAGGCTTACTAAAAGGGTTATAGTTAACTAACTAAAAGTGCCCATTATTGACCAATTATCATTTTAGTTAGTTATAGTTATTACAATAGACTTGTATTTTAGGATTGCAAAGGGGGTTTTACTAAAAGTGCCCATTATTAGCCAATTCTCTTTTAGTTAGTTATAGTTATTACAATAGACTTGTATTTTAGTTTAATTATATATGTAGTTCATTAACTAAGGCTTACTAAAAGGGTTTTAGTTTTAGTTAATTAACTAAAAGTGCTCATTATTGACCAATTTTCATTACAATAGACTTTTAGTTATAGTTAGTATATTAATGTCTCATCTGAACTGATAATTCTCATCTGAACTGATAATTCTATACCACTGAAGGAAGAGCTATAGTTTTAAATAAAGAAAGAACTCCATAAACCTGTTTAACTGGTTTTTATTTTTTCCATTATAGTTTATTTAGATGCAGTTCGTGCCAAAGTTGGACAAGTGGTATGTGTAGTATATATTTGTCCTCATATAAATGTATAATAATTATATACATTATAGTAACAGGAGTTTGCTCTAGAGGGTGTTTAGGTGTCCCTGGACGCCTGAAATTGTTGATTTATCACTGAAAGGTGTTCAGCTTTTTAAACAAATTATAAATTAGTAATAATAATGGTTTGTTGTTGTAGAAAAAGAGTGAAAAATACAAACATGAATATTAATGAGACGCCTAGTTTCATACCCTAGAGGAAACACTGATAGAAAGCCACTCTAACTTCATACTGTCTAGGATAGTACCATATATCATATAGCGTGTATTTTTGACGAGAAGAAATTTTAGTGAAATCATAAAATTTTTATATTGGCGAGATTATAAATTTGACATTTCAAACATGTGTTACTAAATCATGCCTACTTTTCATAATGGCACTGGTTAGACTATAGGAATACTGTTGTTGGAGAAACTCTACCTTGTGTAGCATAGTCGAGTAACAGCAGTGACAGGCTTGCAGTAGCTAAAATTTAACTATCCCTTAATTTGTTAAAGTTTCAAAATTCACCAATTCGCCACAGTTTTTCCTTTTGCCAATAAAACCCGCTGTACGATATACTCTTATTAAATACTCTAGGTTACATGAAACCTAAGTTAAGTGGCATTCCACCGAATAATTTCAATACCTTTAATAGTTTTCACTCCATTAATCATGAAGCTCATTACTTAGATATAATGAATTTTGTTAGCTTTTTGCACAAAATTACATTGGAGCATTTTGTTTCTGTGCTAGGGAGTGCAGTGTACTGCCCACACTGGTCGGCACTGGTCGGGAATAACCACCACTCAGCATGAATTAACCACCACTCAGATGAGTTAACCACCTCTGAGATAATACAGCTACTGAGACAGAATTTGGTATAAACTATATAAACAGTACTAAATGCAGTGTAGAATCCAACCACCACTCTAAATATCCTGGGCAGAACACTGTGGGAAGTATTGTCATAGACCTATTTACAGTAACCTATGGTCACTAATAAAAAAATTAGAAATCTGTCTCCATTTTTGGTTGTTATAGTAATAATTAACATCTTGTACAAGGCTTGCAGCTGCATTTAAAACAGTTATAGAAATTAGAATACTTTATACAATTAAAGCCTTAATCAAGTAATGACAGAAATGCTAAACAAACAAAAATTATGTAATAAGTATCTCTTTCACTTTGTCTTCTGTTTCTTAGCAACAGCATCCAACCTTCTTTAGAAAGTCAAGGGGAACTTATAAATTTTCACACTCACAGTTAGAAAGGGACGGGATAATCGTTGAGACACCTGGTATACCATTGCAAAGGTGAGGTAGTATTTCATGTACGTGTAAGTATGTTGTGTCTGTCTGTCTGTCTGTCTGTCATCCCCCACCTCTCTATCCCTCTCTCTCTTTCTGTTTGTTTGTCTGTCTGTCTGTCTCTTTGTCTCTCTCTCTGTCTCTCTCTGTCTGTTGCTCTCTCTCTGTTTGTCGCTCTCTCTGTCTCTCTCTGTCTGTCTCTCTCTCTATCTCTATCTCTCTCTTTATCTCTCTCTGTACATGTGTGTGTGTGTGTGTGTGTTATACACATGCTTGCGTGCATGATGCATGGTGCATGGGAATATATTTGTAGATATATTTTCTTATTAATTATTACAATATAAGTTCATTCGCCTAGAAAATTACCGAATATTTCACCGGCAACAATCCACAAAACAAAATTCTTACTTATTTCTCCAGTAATTCAGTGATTTAAGGGTTAATAATTTGTTAAAACTTCTCAATATTAAACTTACATCCAGTGAATTAGTTGGAGAAATGGTGGAATTTGAGAACTTGTCAATCACCTTTCTTCAACAGCAAGTACACAAACTAGAAAATGGAGTAACTCGTATTATACATTATACACGTAATTAATTATTAATAATTTATTTATAATATATATTTAATTTATAGAAGAGGTAATATATACTATTCCATCTCTTGCCAAGAACCAGGAATATATAATATTGTGGTACATCAAAAAGGTTAGTGAAGTAATCTTTTTATAATTATTATTTATATTTTATAAATTGTATTTTAATACCATAATTATTTGGAGAAACACTATAAATTACAGGACATACACATGTAGTATACAACTGTACATACGTGACCCAATTTGTGATAATCACACTTGAGGCACATTAAATTTGAGCAAATACTTACCGTCCAACATTTGCTAATTGTCCATTTTGTAGAGGAATTCAATTAAATTTAGTATACAGGAAAATCACTTAATGCTCTCCTAATCTACTTTGTTTCTTGAGCAAATTGGTGCAATAGTGGGTGTTTCAAAGGTGGTTATTATACTGGGTGTTATAATTGATAGTGGTGTAGTAAGTAGTACTGTCCCTAGAGGGGGGTGGGTGGGGTGGTGGTACACTGGGTCTTTTTATAATTGATAGTGGTGTAGTAAGTAGTACTGTCCCTAGAGGGGGGTGGGAGGGGTTGTGGTACACTGGGTCTGGGGTGGGTACTGGTACACTGGGTCTTTTTATAATTGATAGTGGATACATTATACCAGTAAGGAGTAATGTCCCAAGAGGTGGAGGGAGTGTTAGTCTTTTTATAATTAACAGTGGTGTACACTATACCAGTAGGGAGCACTGTCCCTTTCTAAAAGAGCGTAGAGAGAATGCTGCTTAATGGGCTCAAATATATGGTTGCTATGGTAATATATTCCATATAATATTAAATTGAAACTATATAAAATTTATACATTTTTGATATATATATGTATATAGATAATAAAATATTTCAATTTGTGTGTGTGTGTGTGTGTGTGTGTGTGTGTGTGTGTGTGTGTGTGTGTGTGTGTGTGTGTGTGTGTATGTGTGTGTCATTAATACATGTGTAATCGAAATCATGTTTTGTTTAAACTATGAAGTGGGTACAAGGATGCATACAAATTGTTGAATGTAATTTGAATCTTCTATTTTTTAACTAGAATGTGGGACAAAGTTGTTGTGACATGTGATATGTGGTATATAAGCATACACAAACATGCACCAACATGATTACATGTACATGTACATGTAAATACATGTATATGTACATGTAATAGAAAACTTCTGAGGAATTATAATTGAATCTGACACCACACTTAAAAATTATGGGCACAAAAGTGCAAATATGAGAAATGTTTACGTACATAACTACATTGTATAACTATGTATATATATATATATATATATATATATATATATATATATATATATACATGTATATATAATATATAGACAAAGTGACAAAGTTGTAACACGAGAGTGCGTGGATGTGTGACAGAGTGATATACATGTATAATATTACATATACTAAGACAGAGAAAGAAAGGGTGTGTGTAAGTGTGTTTTAACGGGTAGAGGTATATAAATTTCACTAATGGTGTATTATTGGCTATTACTTAAAACTGATGGAATATATTACATTTAAAAGGTATAATACTTAATATTTTAATTATCTTTTGAGTAGACACAGATCAAACAAAACATTTTTGAGTGCTAGCCCTTTTCTCACCGGAGATGGTAGGCCTATAGAATCAATTGTGGTTGAGAAATTTTACTGTGTTGTGTCTGTTATCTTATGTTACCTTACCTACCTATAAAAATTCTCTCAGCTATGTGGGCAGACAGAGTATATTATCTAAAACATCTGGGAACAATTTGTAGAAGTGGGTATGTACAGTATTCAGATATCAAATGTACAATTTAAAGTGGCTTATTTCGTGGTACTCAGTCATGCTTTTCGGCCAGTCATGCTTCTACTGCTTCAATTAGACTTCCAAATTTGGTGCATTAAGACCTAAAATAACCATGAATCTCTGTATTTATAACTTGTTACCATAGCAACTAGCTTTGTAGCTTCTCTGCCTGGTAATTCTCTACGACATTATTGAAGTTCTTACTAATTTATTTTCCAAACATGTGACCAAGCTCTGGGAAATTCTTACTTTATTTAATTACAGGAGGAGGAAGCTAAAGAAGTTTGTTTTGCAAGAAACCTTGTACATGTACTTACTGCACAACTGCACAACAATATTCGTTGGCTTCTTGTATGAAACCGATCCTCATGAATTATATTAAAGGTCATTCACATTCGATGTGACCTCATATAACTTTAGTTTGGAATGATTAACAATCTTTTTTACCTTCACCATTTTCATATAATTATTCTTCCTGTCCTTTTGTGTGTATGTCAAATTTCAATCCATTGCTTCATTATTGAGTTACAGTATAATCATGTATTAACCTTATGACATTAAACTATACACTATAGTACATATAAGTTATTGAGTTACAGTATAATCATGTATTAACCTTATGACATTAACTATACACTATAGTGCATATAAGTTATTGAGTTATAGTATAATCATGTATTAACCTTATGACATTAAACTATATACTATAGTACATATAAGTTATTGAGTTACTGTTTAATCTTATGACATTAAACTATACACTGAGTACATATAAGTTATTGAGTTATAGTATAATCATGTATTAACCATATGACATTAAACTATATACTATAGTACGTACATGCCTAAGTTATTGAGTTATGTATAATCATGTACTGATCTTGTGACATTAAACTATACACTATAGTACATATAAGTTATTGAATTAGAGTATAATCATGTATTAATCTTATGACATTACACTATACATTATGGAAACACATGTCCTAATTTTGAGGTAGTGTATGTGATCAAAAATATCAGCTGCTTTTAAAGTACTTATCAAGTGATATACACTGTACCTGATATTGTTGACATATTTTGTTCATTATTTTGGCTTTGGTAGTATAAACTAGAGGTGAACTCTCTTGTGGGAAAGAGCCATTGTTCTTTAATATGTACTTCAAACTACACTGGAGAGTTTTGAGAGTTGATGAGATGATGAGTTGATGAGTTGATGAGTTGATGAGAACTAGGCTTTTTGGCCTGCATGACTCTCTCCATCTATGGTATATCTGCTTTGTCAGCTAGTCTGTCACTTCATCACCCATTACACATGCTTAAGTAAGTAGTTAAAGATCACAAGCTCAACATTGGACCACTTAGTTCTAAATATTCTGTACTAACTAAGTGTGTGAGAATATTGAGCAATAGTCATGCTGTAGTACCAACTCAACACTCCTGGGGGTTGGACCATTCAATCCCCAGTTCCCCAAGTACTAAGTGTTAAAATATTGAGCAATAGTCATGCTGTAGTACCAACTCAACACTCCTGGGGGTTAGACCATTCAATCTCCAGTTCCCCAAGTACTAAGTGTTAGAATATTGAGCAATAGTCATGCTATAGTACCAACTCAACACTCCTGGGGGTTGGACCATTCAATCCCCAGTTCCCCAAGTACTAAGTGTTAGAATATTGAGCAATAGTCATGCTATAGTACCAACTCAACAGTCCTGGGGGTTAGACCATTCAATCTCCAGTTCCCCAAGTACTAAGTGTTAGAATATTGAGCAATAGTCATGCTATAGTACCAACTCAACACTCCTGGGGGTTGGACCATTCAATCTCCAGTTCCCCAAGTACTAAGTGTTAGAATATTGAGCAATAGTCATGCAGTAGTACCAACTCAACAGTCCTGGGGGTTGGACCATTCAATCCCCAGTTCCCCAAGTACTAAGTGTTAGAATATTGAGCAATAGTCATGCTATAGTACCAACTCAACACTCCTGGGGGTTGGACCATTCAATCCCCAGTTCCCCAAGTACTAAGTGTTAGAATATTGAGCAATAGTCATGCTATAGTACCAACTCAACACTCCTGGGGGTTGGACCATTCAATCCCCAGTTCCCCAAGTACTAAGTGTTAGAATATTGAGCAATAGTCATGCTGTAGTACCAACTCAACACTCCTGGGGGTTGGACCATTCAATCTCCAGTTCCCCAAGTACTAAGTGTTAGAATATTGAGCAATAGTCATGCTATAGTACCAACTCAACACTCCTGGGGGTTGGACCATTCAATCCCCAGTTCCCCAAGTACTAAGTGTTAAAATATTGAGCAATAGTCATGCTATAGTACCAACTCAACACTCCTGGGGGTTGGACCATTCAATCCCCAGTTCCCCAAGTACTAAGTGTTAGAATATTGAGCAATAGTCATGCTATAGTACCAACTCAACACTCCTGGGGGTTGGACCATTCAATCCCCAGTTCCCCAAGTACTAAGTGTTAGAATATTGAGCAATAGTCATGCTATAGTACCAACTCAACACTCCTGGGGGTTGGACCATTCAATCCCCAGTTCCCCAAGTACTAAGTGTTAAAATATTGAGCAATAGTCATGCTATAGTACCAACTCAACACTCCTGGGGGTTGGACCATTCAATCCCCAGTTCCCCAAGTACTAAGTGTTAGAATATTGAGCAATAGTCATGCTATAGTACCAACTCAACACTCCTGGGGGTTGGACCATTCAATCCCCAGTTCCCCAAGTACTAAGTGTTAGAATATTGAGCAATAGTCATGCTATAGTACCAACTCAACACTCCTGGGGGTTGGACCATTCAATCCCCAGTTCCCCAAGTACTAAGTGTTAAAATATTGAGCAATAGTCATGCTATAGTACCAACTCAACACTCCTGGGGGTTGGACCATTCAATCCCCAGTTCCCCAAGTACTAAGTGTTAGAATATTGAGCAATAGTCATGCAGATACTTGTGGGCTGACATTAGACAGAGGCTGGTCATTGGTCACAGGTGACTTGATTTGCAGTGAAAACTGTTCTGTGGCTACATGTTAATAAAAAATAACATTTTTAATAAAAACAACAGAAGATATAAGAATGTCGAAACCCGAAAGTATCTAAACAAAGTCTGGAAGTACTAACATATATATGAAGTATAATCAAAGTCAAGTGTCTCATACTGCAACAAATAAACAAACCACTTCATATAACCCTTCATAGGTACTTCATAAGTAACTCCTAGTTGGATAGGTTACCTCCATTTGAAGGGGGTGGGGATGTTTACTAAAGGGAGGGATTAATCAATACCCTACCAGACTCAATCAGCTGAGAATGTTTGTACATCAGCTGCAACACACTCCCACAATCTTTGATCTCTCCCCCTGGTATGTGTTTATGATATTGGTTAGGCTTCATGAATACCAGTATATGGACATGTCATTGACCTTGTTTGTTTTGTGTTGTTATAAGTATGTGCTGTGATGCTCTTGTGTGGTATGTTTGTACATGTTGAGATGTATCATGTTATTCTATGAAATATCATAGTTGTCTTTACTTGTCAAACCAGTATTTATAAAATGTTTGTGTGTGTCTGTATATCTGTGTCTGTGTGCGTCTGTGTTCATATCTGTGTATGTGTGTCTGTGTCCATGTTCGAGTCTGTGTCTCTGTGTGTCTGTGTACATGTGTGTGTCTGTGTGTCCGTGTCTGTGTATGTGTGTGTCTGTGTGTCTCTGTGTCCGTGTCTCTGTGTGTCTGTGTATGTGTATTTGTATAACTATGTCACTTTATGTACATATTTGTGTATGCACCTTCACTGCCTCGAGGAAACGATAATAATTACACCAGTGTCATTGCTTTCAATAAACCATTTTAAATTTGTGAGTTGAAACTAAACTCATTACAAAAATTGCCATGGAAACGAGCACTTAAAGCTCATGCATATATATATAGTACCAGTCAAACTAATTATCTCAGATTCAGTTCATATATAAAGTGTGATTACCACACATTATGAATTTATAATTATGTGAGTTAAGAACATGATAGTTTCGGCTAGCCCATATTGGCTGTTATTCGTATGAAGCTTAAAATAATTATTAAACAGCTTGATATAGATTGAGTGACATCTTTATATTTACTTAGAATGTGATGACTAACTAAAAATGTATTTGTTTGTACATGTAAGTAGGCATTTATGTACCTATTATGTTTCATTTCGTAACATCCATCAAGTTCATGTGTATAGTTAAGACATAAATGATTATGAATTTGCAGCTGTCCCTATCTTATTGCAGCTGCCATATCATTACAGCATGTTAGCTAACCTATAATTATGTGTGGGTTTGCCAATGGCCATCATGAAGTCTTTATTGGATATGGTATTGAATGTCACTTGTTGCTTTGATATGGTGTAAAACAATAGCAGGACTTTAGACTAACGATTTCGTAGCAATTGATAAACATTTAACATGTTTACATGTTCAATCATGAGATTGCACTGTGTGTTTGTTAATAACATATGTATGTATACTAGTTTTGTTGTAATTTGACAAAAATTACTGCTTTTAGTTATAGTTATAACTAAAGTAATATTAGGCTTACTAAAAGGGTTTTAGTTTTAGTTTTAGTTTTTAGTTAACTAACTAAAAGTCCCCATTATTGGCCATTTTTTTTAGTTATTACAGTAGACTTGCAATTTAGTGTTGTTTTAGTTAACTATAACTATATCTAAAACCTCTTTTAGTAAGGTATTGTGAGTTAACTATAACTATAACTAAAACCTCTTTAAGTAAGGTATTGTGAGTTAACTATAACTATAACTAAAACCTCTTTAAGTAAGGTATTGTGAGTTAACTATAACTAACTAAACATATTTTTGTATATATATATATATATAAATTTGTATGTTCCTTTTCCGTTTCATCTCATGTAACATTGATCCAGTCCATGTGAGAAAGTGTGACGTACATGGGCTTATCAAATTGCAGCTGCCCATATCTGTACATCATGACAACTATTGTATATGTGTGGGTTTGCCCATGTACGTGATACCATTATGAAGTTTTCTTTATTTGATATGCTATCAAATATCACTTGTTGATTTGGTATGACACCAGTTATAACAATTTGTAAATACAATCAAAGAATTGACTAATTGTGGTGAGAATCTTCAAAGTAGTCTTTAACTGTGGGAGTTTTTTTGTAAACATGGGTCAGGTGATATACACTGAGTGAGATTGCTTCAAATTAGTATATGTAACATTGCTGTCTACATATACACTCCTTTCTACTGTTTCTTGGCATCGCGAGGTTGCTGTAATTAGTTAACTGACAGTTAGCTTATTAATAGCAGTAAAACATCACTTGTGAGTGATATCATTGTTTTTATTGCTTCTAATTTACATCAAATCTGTTTGCTTGTTAAATCGCTCAAGATGTTAAATAATAATGATAAAGATGTTATCGATGCAACTACTGATGAATATAAATCAAGCATGCACTGTGTAACCAGATTTTTACTACTTTAAATACATGTACTAAATGTGAGTTGTTGTTGTCATTGATAGATGGTAACCGTGGTGACTAATATGGTAACCGTGGTGACTAATGGATGGTAACCATAGTGTCCATCCTTGTTATATTATACTACTAATAGCTTATTACAAATTTCATAATTAAATGTCAAAATTATTGCATTCAGCTTTGTGTGTATATCCAAACGTTTATAATTAGTGTTATACATTTCTATTAGAAATTCCCCCAAAAACGTTTGCAAATAGTCTCAGAAAGGACCTTCTTTGTTGAGCATTCAATATGTTAGACATATTCTCTTTTACCAACAATGGTGGTGAAAACTGAGAATATATATCCAGCCAAAAAAAAACAACATTTTTAATAGAGAAGGTTTAGGTATGTCAAAACCCTAAACGTATGCGAACATGGTCAGGAGGAAACTAACACAGGCGATATACATGTCAAATGTGTCTTACTGCAACAAACAAACCACTTCATTAACCCTACGTAAGTACCTACACTGCTACAATCAACAGTAGTATACTTAAGTAGGGTTATATGGAAGTGGTTTGTTGACAGGACTCTCAGTGGCTTTGAATATATCTCCTGTGTAGTGAGTTTTGACATCCCTACATCCTCTCTTTGAAAACGTTTTAAAGTTTATATCCTTGATTGGATCTTAGATGAAAAGATTATGTTGCTAATTTTGTCTAAATAAACAATTTCATAAAAATTAGCAGTTTTAAAAATAATTGCCTTTTGCATGTTGGACTCTTCATGTCAAAATGTATAGTGATATCTTTCGTTTAAATCACACTGTCAGCCATTTTGTAGTGCAAGCAGATGTAATTTATTAAGTATATGAACTTATGAAGTAATGCTCTTCAGACTCCCATAAACTACAGCATTCTCCCTTGACCTGTTTAGCAAGGTGGTGCACCTCATGTCTTTCCTAGTAGTGTAAAAAATACTTCCTCCTAAACTAGAATCCATAAAGTGTCAACCATACGACTGAGATAATGAATACAATATTAAGTAGTGCAGTGTTTTATCCAGTCATTAGAAGTAACATCAGGGTTACTATAACTTGTCACTATCCATAACCAAGTCTTATGGTGGACACTTTTTGGGAATACAGGTTTTAAAAAGCAGTTATGTACTCTTCTACAAACCTTCTGAGGCCCCAGAAGCCACCAGAAGCAGCCTTAAAGGGTTTAAATTTAAAGTAGCGAAGCATACCCCCAGACTGCCCCAGGAGAATGATGCATCTTCACATGAGACATTTCCTACAAAGAACGTGAGCTTATCCAAATATTTTTTTACTCCACACTTAGCAGCTGTCAATTCATTTTTTTGTTATGATTTGTTTTTAGATGATATGTATGAGTATATATAACTAAATATTATAATAATATTATAATAATAACTTTGTGAACAAGTATACATACATACATGTACATGTGCATGTACTCGTGATAAATTTGTGTGGATTCTAATTAGTATCTTCCCTCCTCGCTTAATACATATTTTTGATAAAGTAAACATTCCTAGTAATTTAATTTTGTGGTCATCAATTAGGATGTGTGTTGTAAAAGGACTTTTGATGTGGCCAGCTATGTCTAATATCAACAAGTGTATATAGAGAAAAAAGTATCCCTATGATTGCTTTATGGTGTCCAGCATTCAGTAATCATGGCTGACTTTATCATGCCCGAAACACAACAGCCTATTATAGTTATTATTTTGATTATATACTCTGTTTACCTTTTATAGAACCTTGTAGAACTTTAAGAATACATTTCAGGTAGAATAGCTAGCTATTAGTTCCAGTGTCTACGTAAGCTACACAGCTTTCTTTCTGCTGGTGTGTAGAGCTTGATCGCGCGTTCTTTTTCGCGCCACGCCCATTAATTGACCGAGCCCCCGGGAATGATGTAACTTCCTTAACTATGTATACAACGCATAGTCGCGCAAGTGACACAAACATATATATATATATATACATTAAACCCCGTGGAAAGCAATCATAGGGATGGCCCTACGGGCCATAAAAACATCTCTACTCTATTACACTCACCTTTAGGGATAGTCTGATATGATTATTTAATTGATTTGTATCATCCTTTTTTTTAACTAACTTAGAAAACCTTTTAATAAGCTATTATTTAACTATAACTATAACTAAAACCTCTTTTAGTAAGGTATTGTGAGTTAACTATAACTATAACTAAAACCTCTTTTAGTAAGGTATTGTGAGTTAACTATAACTATAACTAAAACCTCTTTTAGTAAGGTGTTGTGAGTTAACTATAACTATAACTAAAACCTCTTTTAGTAAGATATTGAGAGTTAACTATAACTATAACTAAAACCTCTTTTAGTAAGGTGTTGTGAGTTAACTATAACTATAACTAAAACCTCTTTTAGTAAGATATTGAGAGTTAACTATAACTATAACTAAAACCTCTTTTAGTAAGGTGTTGTGAGTTAACTATAACTATAACTAAAACCTCTTTTAGTAAGGTATTGTGAGTTAACTATAACTATAACTAAACTATAACTAAATTACAAGTCTATTGCAATAACTATAACTAACTAAAATGAAAATGGCCAATAATGGCATTTTTCGTTAACTGAAACTAAAACTCTTTTAGTAAGCTCAATATTATTTTAGTTAATTAACTATAACTATAACTAAATTGGTTATTATATAGACCTTGATAACTAGGATTATTCATATCTCTTATTTATTAGTTATCTCCGTCTGTTGTTTGTATTTTTTGCATTATACCCTGATACATATTAACTGGCGAAAGAGAATAATAAATAAGTTGGTTATTATTGTCATACTAAAACCATAGCTACATGTATGAATATAACAAGTGTATATAGAGGAAAAAAACATCCCTATGATTGCTTTACAAATTTAAGTGAAGATAAAAGTATGCTTTGTGGTGTCCGGCATTCAGTAATCATGGCTGACTTTATGATGCCTGAAACACAACAGCATACTATAGTTATTATTTTGATTATCTACTCTGTTTACCTTTTAGTAGAACTTAAAGAATATATTTCAGGTAGGATAGCTAGCTATTTGTTCCAGTTTCTACGTAAGCTACACAGTTTTCTTTCTGCTAGAGCTTGATTGCGCATTCTTTTACGCGCCACGCCCATTAATTGACCGAGCCCCCGGGAATGATGTAACTTCCTTAACTACGTATACAATGCATACTCACGTAGGTGACACAAGATTATATATATATATATATATATATATATAGTTCGAACCCGTGGGAAAGCAATCATAGGGATGGCCCTACGGGCCATAAAAACACTTGATACATTATGGAAGCCAAGTCTATTCTTTGTCGGTTTACTATAGTTACTATAATATTAATTATTATTAATTATTATTAATTGCACATAGTGAATACATTATGCCAACTCATTGAGAATGTGTTAAAGTCTGTTACATTCATGATGACCTAAAATTAGGATATAATGATTTTATATGTAATGTAGTGTATAGTTTAATGTCATAAGATTAATACATGATTATACTGTAACTCAATAACTTATATGTACTATAGTGTATAGTTAATGTCATAAGATTAATACATGATTATACTGTAACTCAATAATGAAGCTATGGATTGAAATTTGATATACACAAAAAGAACAGGAAGGATGATTATATGAAAATGGCGCAGGAAAATACAAATATTTTCAGAGATCATATGAATGACATGTGTTACAAATTTGAGAAACTAGTCATAATACACCTTTAATAAAAGTGGTCATCATTAACACTAACCTGTAATTCATGTTAACTAAACAAGCTTGAATGTACAACAAGTTCAAATTCAGAATATTGAGATCGAACTCATAAACTTTAAAATCGGTAGTCCTGCCTCTCTCATTACCATTTCAGTGTAGCTAAGTGTTCGATTTGGCAATTAAAGGTCAAAGGTCACATAGTTATATTAGTGTTACTTTTTAAGTACTAACCATATTCATAACTTTAGTTTGGGCCAACAATATGTTTACCTGCACCATTTTCGTATAGTTATCCTTCCCGTTCTTTTTTTGTGTATGTAAAATTTCAATCCATTGAGACATTAAACTATACACTATATTATATATAAGTTATTGAGTTACAGTATAATCATGTATTAACCTTATGACATTAAACTATACACTATAGTACATATTAGTTATTGAGTTACAGTATAATCATGTATTAACCTTATGACATTAAACTATACACTATAGTACATAAAGTCATAGCATTCTAATTTTAAGGTCATGCTAAATGTGAGTGTGTATTAAGTATGCGACAAGCATGGGGTCAATTATATATGTATATCATTCATTTGAAAAAGACACCCTTGAACTAGAGAAAGGAGAGTAAAAATGATCTAACTTGATTAGTATAGACATAATATGAATTATTATAATTATTATTACATGTAGATACTTGTTTAGATACATGTATTAATATGACAGTAATGTCCACTTTTAGTTGTAATTAAAGTACATGTATGCCTGGTTTCTCAAACTTCTATATAGTTTATAGTTTAATTAACTAAAATAATATTGGGCTTACTAAATGGGTTTTAGTTTTAGTTAATTAACTAAAGTGCCCATTATTGTCCGATTTCCATTTTAGTTAGTTATAGTTAAAAGTCAAAATGTTTTACTAAAAGGAGTTTTAGTTATAGTTAACTAAAACAACATTAATACTATTGTCATACATTTAAGAACATGTGTATATAATAATGTTTGTTTAGAGGAGTGCAGTACCCACCTTATAGGTAGGTATAATAAGCTATGGTGTCTATAGTGCGAGCTATTGTTTTTATACACATGTAAAATATATATATATTTCAAACTATGATGCAGATGGATGTATGGATGGATAGATGGTTGGATGGATGGATGGATGGATGCATGGATGGATAGATGGATGCATGAATGGTTGGATGGAGAGTGATGTCCAATAATGGCACAACCTGTCCTAGGACGTACTTAGACATCCCTAAATGCACAGGACATACAGCATTGTTCCAAGTAGTCCGAAGTTTGAGGAAACCATTGATCTCAGAATACTATGTATCCCAGGATACCTAGGACATCCTGGGTAGTCAATGGGTTTTCCAAACTTGGGACTTCCAGGGATGTCGTCGGTATCCTTCATGAGGTACTTAGTGTGCCAGGATCAAAGGGTTCCCCCCCAACTTGTGAACTACCTCTATGGAGACATTAGAGTATGGCTATGTAAAATCCAAAGATGTTGTGATTCACCAATAAACTTGTGACCTACAATTCAATATAAGTATTTTTGAGTGATATTGTAATAAGTAAACTAATAATGTCATTTCTCTGCAACTCTATAATGGCTTTTCAGGGGTATAATATATATATAATATATATATGTTTGTTTCACATATGCGACTATGTGTTGTATATGTAAGTTGCATCATTCCAGGGGGCTTGGTCAATTAATGCATATGGCATGTAATAGAATGTGCGCTTGAGCTTAGGAAGAAAGCAGCTTGTAGCTTACGTAGAAACTGGAAGTAATAGCTGTTCTACCTGAAATATATTCCCAAACTTCTACAAGATCGTTTCAAAAATACGGAGAGTAGATAGTCAAAATAATAATAAATATAATAAGCTTTTATACTGACCCAATATTAATGAATGTTGGACATCACAAAGCAATCATAGGGATACTTTTTCTCCATATATCTTGCTTATACCGATAATTAACATTTTTCATTACAAAATATTTCGTTATAGCAAGCTAAAGCAATAATATTGTTAGTACATATCATGTTACTAAGCTGTACTCTCTAGCTGTAAACAACAAAAATGCATCGGCCTTATGCAATAATAAAAATAAAAATGGATTGGCCTTAAGCATCACTTATGGCAATTGATGTTTAGTTGTGTCATACTTAAAGAAACAAATCACTTGCATGCTGTAATACCTGATGCTGATTCTACACTCTTACTCCAGACACTGGAAGTTGCTTGGAGTACAAGGTCTCAAATATTTCTTTATTGAAGCGTGTATATTTGACCATTGGAAAATCTGCTCCACTTTCTACAAGCAGAATAGCCCAAATTTCATTGAGTGCCAATTGAGCAAAGCACTTTTTCTTCTAACTATGACTTGCAAAATGATGCCAAATAATAAGGATCTTTAATTAGGTTCTCAAATGGTGGTAAGTGCGACTGTACTGACAATCCTTTACTCACAGGAGACTACCAAACAAATGTTTTTGTTAACAATTCAAGATTTCAATATTTTAGAATACAGATGCAATTCTATTAAAATGAAATTTTGCATGCTTTTTAGCTTGCATAATACATAAAAATATGGTTACTATGGTAACATAATGATAAGTTAGTTGGTATTTACTGACTCTATTTTGACATCCCACCTGAGATACATTGTAGCTCCTGCTATATCCACTTTGGAAGTGAAAGATATGTATGTAAAAAGCTTTATGCCTTAAGTTTCACTGCAGAACACATAGCAGTCATGATACAAGCTGACATGGTGCTAAAGTTGTCAGGTAATCCAGTACAAAAAGGATACAAGATTATGTGACTACAGTAATTAATAAAACTATTATCTAATATCTCAAAAAATGCCAACTATTTGTACAGTGGTTACATGTATGGACCTATCTATCTATGGTTTAGTTATAGTTTAAATTGCAATTTGTAGAGTCTGTTCACATACATGATGATCTCAAAATTAAGATGTGATAGAGTCTGATCACTTTATGCATGTATGTACTATAGTATATCATAAAAGGTTAATACATGATGATTATACTGTACCTCAATAACTTATATGTACTATAGTGTATAGTTTAATGTCATAAAAGGTTAATACATGATTATACTGTAACTCAATAACTTATATGTACTATAGTGTATAGTTTAATGTCATAAAAGGTTAATACATGATGATTATACTGTACCTCAATAACTTATATGTAATATAGTGTATAGTTTAATGTCATAAAAGGTTAATACATGATTATACTGGAACTCAATAACTAATATGTAATATAGTGTATAGTTTAATGTCATAAAAGGTTAATACATGATTATACTGTAACTCAATAACTTATATGTACTATAGTGTATAGTTTAATGTCATAAGGTTAATACATGATTATACTGTAACTCAATAACTTATATGTAATATAATGTATAGTTTAATGTCATAAGGTTAATACATGATTATACTGTAACTCAATAACTTATATGTACTATAGTGTATAGTTTAATGTCATAAAAGGTTAATACATGATGATTATACTGTACCTCAATAACTTATATGTAATATAGTGTATAGTTTAATGTCATAAAAGGTTAATACATGATTATACTGTACCTCAATAACTTATATGTACTATAGTGTATAGTTTAATGTCATAAGGTTAATACATGATTATACTGTAACTCAATAACTTATATGTAATATAATGTATAGTTTAATGTCATAAGGTTAATACATGATTATACTGTAACTCAATAACTTATATGTACTATAGTGTATAGTTTAATGTCATAAAAGGTTAATACATGATTATACTGGAACTCAATAACTAATATGTAATATAGTGTATAGTTTAATGTCATAAAAGGTTAATACATGATTATACTGTAACTCAATAACTTATATGTACTATAGTGTATAATTTAATGTCATAAAAGGTTAATACATGATTATACTGTACCTCAATAACTAATATGTAATATAGTGTATAGTTTAATGTCATAAGGTTAATACATGATTATACTGTACCTCAATAACTTATATGTAATATAGTATATAGTTTAATGTCATAAGGTTAATACATGATTATACTGTAACTCAATAATGAAGCAATGAATTGAAATTTAACATACACAAAAACATAGTTAAAATAATGTTGGTTGGCTGATATAAAACTAAAGTTATGAGGTCATGAAAAATACTATATTTGAACTATATACCTTGAAAAGAATGTCTAGAATTTCAAAAATGACAAACATTCTTCATCTCATTTTATAATTGAATCTAAATACTTGAACTACAGCCAGTACTTATCATGTCTGTCTGAAGTCTATGTACAAGTGTGTGTAAATACAGTGGTCTGGATATGGCCAGCACTGTCAGCATTGCATTTCCAGTAAATGGAAACTGAACTGTATACTAAGTGTATGGGAATGAGGACAAGAGTGATGAAAATAGGTCAAAATGTCCAGCAATGGAAACTGAACTGTATACTAAGTGTATGGGAATGAGGACAAGAGTGATGAAAATAGGTCAAAACGTCCAGTAGTTTAGTCAATATTTCCACAGCCCTGTGTACGTGTGTATGTGTTGTGTGAATGTATCTATTATGCCATTTTGACTGGATTTGTTTACATTTCCTCACCATTATCTAATAAACAGATCCCCATTATCTAATAAATTAATCTTATTACGAACATTTAAACTTGCTCCAGCCTCTACTAGTACTACATACATGTATAGTTTGTGTACAAACTGTACCTACTACCATGCTATATATGCGGCTGCTTTATACCTGACCTCCAGGTTGTCTGCCAGTACTTCACTAAGTAAATTCAGCTGTAGTAGCTTGCATGCTGGTATATATATTATGTGTGTACTATAGTATTACTAACAGACTTATTTGTTTCTCACACATTGCAGCTGTTGTAAGTATTCATTTTGTCATAATGCACTAATGACTCTCTCTCTCTCTCTCTCTCTCTCTCTCTCTCTCTCTCTCTCTCTCTCTCTCTCACACACACACACACTATCTAACTAACTATCATACAGGAAGCGAAAAGGTGATTTATGAAAAGCAGCTTCATCTAGAAGACCTCCTAGAACATCAACATTTTCCTGATCCAGTAAGTGACTCATAATGTGTATATATGTTGCAGAGAATTTGAAAGATTGTTTTTTTCTGCAACCATGCTGCAACTGATCTAATGCTACTGTGGTACGGCCTATTACATACACCCATATAGAGACTTAAACCAGGCTTTAAATGTGCCAATTTAATACTCTGTTACCATTTCAAATTATATAATATTATAATTATAATTTTATATTTAATTCAGATTATTACACTAGGTTTGTAACAAATGGGGTC
This sequence comes from Petrosia ficiformis, assembly GCA_947044365.1. NCBI lineage: Eukaryota > Metazoa > Porifera > Demospongiae > Haplosclerida > Petrosiidae > Petrosia > Petrosia ficiformis. The sequence goes on from OX345638.1 coordinate 1,037,092, forward strand.
TTCCATATTTAGCTATATGTATATCAAAATAGCTTCCTCTTTAAATGCTTGCTACACAAACTGTTTGCAAATAATTACAAAATATTCTCAATATTAACATATATATAATGTATCCTAATACTTGACATCCTTACATGAAATGAGGTATGGATAATTGTATATTACGAAATAGTCTTGGAATTTACATGTTTAAGTTAATTAGTGAACTTCAACTGTCTGTAATTAAAATAATTTTATAGTAAACAAGATTATGCCACTGATTTAGGAATAGACACTTGTGATAATTATACTCTACTTCTTCCTGTCTGTCACTGATTTCAGGTAGACATTTGAGTGCAGCTGTATAGACTATATACATCATTTTCTGATGTGCGTATTTTAATCAATTATAGCTATTCACTTGCTTATCTTAAAGTATGTAATCATCAATTATTATTAATTTATTGGCTAGTTAATATCAGGTGATTTAATCAGCTGTAACTCTTGTGAGAAGCAAGTTGTAATAGAGCAATTCTCTAGTTGTCATTTCATGACTTTGACTAGCCTGTGCTTAGCGCTTGCTGCTGACTTAAGAAAACATGTGTTGGTCATAAAATGTGTTTCACAGTTCGTTGATAGTTAGTTAGTTTTATTGTTTTCTAAAATCTACCAAAGCAGACAATTTAAATGATTTTTTAAACTTGTTTATGACACCCTCTATTATTTTAAAACTGGTTTATATGGTATTGTGTAAGGAGGTATCATATATCTTGAAAGTTATTTTTAATTTACACAGTAGCAGCTGATATGATAAGTGGCTATTCATGCAAAAAAAGTACTATATATGACACACTTACCTTTTTCTCTGCCATTTTGTATGGGAAGTTATTAACAACATTGTTAGCTGCTCTTTCTGGATACCAAACCATTTTCTTAGCAAGAGTATGCGATAATAGTGTGTGAACAGTACTGTTCGCATGGGTTGTTACTTTGTATTAGTTCAAACAGTTTAAAATTAAAAATTGCATAATTGTTTAATGCTTGTACTGCTACTAAAGGTCATTCATGTTCACCGTGACCTCACCATGACCTCAAAATAATGTTCATGCCTTTAGCTTTTTTTTTTGCCTACACCATTATCCTTCCCGTTCTTTTTTGTATATGTCAAATTTCATTCTGTTGCTTCATTATTGAGTTACAGTATTAACCTTATGACATTAAACTATATACACTGTATCGCATATAAAGTCATCACATCATAATTTGGAGCTCCTCGTGAATGTGAACAGACTTTACCTATAAAAACATTAGTGTGTACAAACTCCCACTAACAGTACGATATATCTTTCTTACTCCTGCATGATTACTGAACGTTGTTGTGTCTTTACCATCTTTAACATGAACCATAATTATCTCTATTTTTAGATTATCGATATGGAGGGTCTGGTATTGTTAAATGCTCGTCAGACCCTTTTGCTACTAAGCAGATATTTCATTAAAAAAGATCCTCCTCGACCTGTTAGCAGACACTTGTCTGCGCCAACCATTCCGTTACATGCTAAATCTTAGATTAAGACCTACCAAGAATATCTGTATTATCATACTATATATTTTGAAAATATTTGTTTCACTCCACCATTGATGCGTTCATGATAACAGTAATTTTATGTTCGTTTTTTTCCTTTGTGATCTTTCTTTTAGCCAATCAAAATTATTCATTCATTATTTTGAAACATTGTCAAAGCTAACTTTGTTTTAAGTTTTTCAATTTACTTTTAAAAGTTTTAATCACTAATTTTTTTCTTTTGTCTCAGAAACATGAATTATTATTAATTTTATTTATTTTTAATGTTGTTTCCATTTGCAATCTTAATTAATTTTCTACGCTACCATAGTAACCATAAAGGAATGTTAATTAATAAATTATACTGGTTGGCATGTTTACACAGAACTCGTGGACTACTATAAATAGAATCGCTTGCTTAGTTTTGAGTACAATAAATCATAGTATCTTGCTGGTCATTTACCACTTCTGAACACTGAATCACGACTTTCGAAAATGCATTTTAGTGCTTATCCGTATGCGATGGCTGCAGCAACTACACATTCAGTTCAACACGAATTGGGCAGACAATCTCCACACACGAGCGGTGAAGAAGACGACGATAAGGTCAAACGTCCTATGAATGCTTTTATGGTTTGGTCTCGTAAGATGAGGAAGAAGATAGCTGACGAGAATCCGAAAATGCACAACTCAGAGATAAGTAAAAGGCTTGGAACTCAGTGGAAGGCACTCGCTGAGGACGAGAAACGTCCTTACATTGAGGAAGCCAAGAAGCTGAGAGAAGCCCATATGAAGAAGCATCCCAACTACAAGTATAAACCCAAAAGAAAGAAGCAACAACAGCAAGGCATTCGTAGACTCGTAATGGAATCTGCTCACCCATATCACTTCTATCCTCAACGACCTCCTCTTGCTCACTTAGGGAGTCAAGTTATGCCAACAAGAACAGCATGGAACGGCCAATACGCTGGAATTCACGCTGGAGAATATTACTACCCCGGTGCCCATGCTACTAATGGCTACTACACATATCCATCACCAGCTCCACAAGGTAATGGATACACTACAAGACCTTCTCCAGCATACACAAACACACATTGGACAGGTATGACCAGTGTTTCCACACCATATCCTCAGACTAACACACTTCCAGACTATGCCACAGCAACTGTTACACAACAACAACCTCCTCTTCAACAAAGCTGCATTGTGAACAACTTCAGTTCTTACTCACCAACAGACTTTTCAAATATTAGCAACTGCAGTACTTCAGTGGCTTCCATTCTAACTTCACCAACATCTTTAGTAATGGAGACTGGAATAGGCAGCCCAGAAGCCACTTCTCCAGTGGAGAGTTTAACTGGGACAATCCTTGGAAACTGTAAAGTCCCCGATGACTGCACTAGTATTCACAGCAATGACTCTGGAGCAGAGAGTGATTTGAGAAACATGATCTCAACATATTTAGAAGAATCAAACAGCTCTTGTCCGACAGACACCACGAATTGTCCACAAGAATTCAAGTTGCTAAATGCATCAGCTCAATGCACAGATTTTACTTCAAGCACAGCGTCAAGTTTTACAAACAGCACAGACTCACTTTTGGAAAACACAGGTAGCGGTTTACCATTGCAACATTTAATGTGAACTCTCTATACATCTCTATGTTGAAATTTTTCTTATTTTTTTCTTTGAAAATTATTCTGGTCTTTTTCTCGTACATATTAGAGATTCAAAATTTAGTATATATATCACATACATAATTAGTTTCTCAAACTTAATCGCTTTTTTTTTGTCAAGTTTATCCATCCACTAATCGACATGTGTTTAATCGGATTATCAGGTCAAATTTATCAAAATTTCTTTTCATGTATTATAATCTTCTGTACACAAACCACCTTTTTTTGTACGATAGTTGTTATAAGATTGTGTGTATTGTAATTAATTATTTCCATGAAGATAATAATTGTCAACAACGAGAAATTCATTAGTATGCAAAAAAAGTTGGAGCTGGAAGTATGGTGCTGTTTTATTTTAAACAAAATCAACTCTTTACATGTTGGAAGTTTGAGGTCAAAGGGTTTCACAGGCTTAGCAGAAGTGACTTCTGCTATTATTTGCATAAATTATTCTTGGTTGCAAAAATTAGATTTGCATGCCTGACGTGAGAAACAGGATGATATGCATAGCCTTGGAGATTTTCACTTAATTAGGAATGATAATAATGATGACTTCAGTGGGAGTCACCAAATTAGGTGAAATTGAAGGATGTAAATATAACATTTCAGGGAAATTTGCCCACACAGTTTAACATATTTGGTGACTCATCTTTTAGATTTATTATAATCTTAAAATTGCTCTTCAAAACATTACTCAAGTTTGAAGGCCAAAAGTAAGTTGAAACATTTTATACAGACCATACAGCTGGCTACAAGCAGCTTCTACTAAAAGAACAGCAATAAATTAAAATTAGAGAAGTGGATTACAAACTAAAATACATGTATACATATCTTTTATGTCACTAAATCTTAACAGCACGCAATAGTTTAATTTTTAACAGATTATTATTGCTCTCTACTGCTGTATGGTACTATGTGCAACATCGTAGTTAAATTTAAATTCTGTTGTTCTCAGAGCAAAAAGCTTACATTCAAAAACCACTTTCAACACAGCATGTTCAAGTGTTAACATCACATGAACAACCACATTGAAAAACTGACAATTTCATCTATTCATGCCTCTACAAAGAACACATATGTAACGAACAGAGTAAATACATCTTTTTAATGTCAACAGCAGTACGGACAGTATGATGTGTACATATGTACATAAGTAAATATTACTGTATATTCTATATAGCAGTGTAATTGTGTATCTTTAACCATGGTCCTGCAAATAATTGTATTCATAATTATTGTTCTATCTGCTATCTTAATATGCAGAACACCAAAGCAATTTGTTATTAATCCACCCCTTCCTTACTGATAAGCCAGTATATATTCAAAAAATGATTATATATTATTATATAATTTATACACCCCTTTCCAGCTGATAATCTAGTATTCAAATTAATTAATTAATTTATAAATAATATTAAAAACAGACTACAATAAATTAATTATAAAACAAATTTCAAAATCTAAGTAACTCTGGAAGTTAATTTTAAACTATATTATAACCGCACATCACATCACATCACATGTGGTTGATCTATTCAAAATACAATCTAGTACTTGCTTCATAGATAGTTGATGATGAACTCGAATGTTTTCTATTCTGAGAAACCTCTGGTGTGGCTTTAATATCTAATTTCAACTGTTTGATGTAATCAAGTCCTGTTGATGTGTCATTATTACTAGATGATACAAATAAGTTACTTTCATGAAGTTGCAATCCGCTATTGTATTCAGAATGATTAATCGGTACATCTAAAATTGTGCAAGATTGAGTCTCTGTTGAAGATTGCGAAGATTGTAAAACTGATGTTTGCTGAGAATTGGATGTGACAGTCGATGATTGCAAAGTGGGTGAATCACAGGTGGGTGGAAGTGTTGAGCATGTTTGAATTAAAGATGAATGATGTAGAGGAGATTCTATTTGTGAAGAAGTCATACTTTTAGCACAGGAAACAGAATGAAGAGGAAAGCTACACAGTAAAGATTTTGTCTGCATATCTGTGCCTACCACATCAGACCCATTCTCAAAATTAATATCTGGGTCCCGGTCTCTACAGTCATCCGATACCCCATCAGTGGTACTTCTAACAGTTTCAATAGTCATTTTACAAGTCTCCTGGGGTTCTTTAGAATTTAAAGAACTCTCGGATTTTTCAGTTAGCGAAGAATCTGATTCTGTAGTATCAACAAAATGTCTGGTACTCCTTCGTGTGTTATAATTTACAGGATACGTGTATGATAATGTTCGTTTGGAAGGAAGATGGATACTAACTTCATTTAGCTCAGCATAATCTATTTTTTTCCTTGCCCTTGCTGATCTGCGAGGTGCTGCCTCATCAATTTCCTGTTCCTATAGGAAATTGAAAAAAAAAAATTTACTATGTATGTATTAATTCTATGTATGTATGTATAATATTGTATGTATGTATGTGTGCATAATATTGTATGTATGTATGTATATATATATATATATATATATGCATGTATGTATGTATGTATGTATGTATATATGTGTGTATATATGTGTATGTATGTATGTATGTATATATATATATATATATATAATAATATATGTATGTAATGCTATGTCCGTATGTACAGTACATAACTAAGTATAATATTATATGTCTATGTGTATGTACGTATGTATGTATGTATGTATGTATGTATGTATGTATGCATGCATGTATGTATGTATGTATGCATGTATGCATGCATGCATGTATGTATGTATGTATGTATGTATGTATGTATGTATGTATGTATGTATGTATGTATGTATGTATGTATGTATGTATGTATGTATGCATGTATGTATGTACGTACGTATGTATGCATGTATGTATGTATGTATGTATGTATGTATGTATGTATGTATGTATGTATGTATGTATGTATGTAGGTCCTATCTATACCTGTGGGATCATAGTGATGTGTACTTGGAATTATGGACATATTAGATGGGATAAACTTATATTAAAATGTATGGATGTTTATATATAGAGTTTGAAAGGAAGTATTATATCATAATCAAGAAAGAATTCATTATGTAAACATTTCAAGTATAATATATTATATAGTATATTTTGAAGTTTCTATAATTATACCACAAACATAAAATCATGAATTATTTGTAAGATTTCATCTTGTGGGAATCTAAAATCCTTAGAAACCTTAATTAGAAATATCTAGCTAAATACACATTCTCACATGTCTAGATGGAATGATCTTGATAGCTAATTAGAAGTATTGAAGGTAACCATAGTAATCGTAACCTAGACAATTCCTACAGGTGTGTGTATTTCAATAGTCCATGTGAATGTAAGGCTGAGGAGAGTTTGTTAACAAATACATTTCCAATGAAATAACTGCATTATTGGATGAGGTATGTATGTGTATAATAATGTTGTCAATGCTGTCTGTATGTGTATGGAATATGTATGTATATCTGTGTGCATATATGTATATGTATAATTATGTATGTCTATGTAATATTATGTACGTAATACTATGTAGTACATGTATGTATGTATGTATGTATGTATGTATGTATGTATGTATGTATGTATGTATGTATGTATGTATGTATGCATGCATGCATGCATGTATGTATGTATGTATATATGTATGTATTTATGTATGTATGTATGTATGCATGTATGTATGTATGTATGTATGTATGTATTTATGTATGTATGTATGTATGCATGTATGTATGTATGTATGTATTTATGTATGTATGTATGTATGCATGTATGTATGTATGTATGTATTTATGTATGTATGTATGTATGTATGTATGTATGCATGTATGTATGTATGTATGTATGTATGTATGTATGTATGTATGTATGTATGTATGTATGTATGTATGTATGTATGTATGTATGTATGTATGCATGCATGTATGTATGTATGTATTTATGTATGTATGTATGTATGTATGTATGTATGCATGTATGTATGTATGTATGTATGTATGTATGTATGTATGTATGTATGTATGTATGTATGTATGTATGTATGTATGTATGTATGTATGTATGCATGTATGTATGTATGTATGTATTTATGTATGTATGTATGTATGCATGCATGCATGCATGCATGTATGTATGTATGTATGTATGTATGTATGTATGTATGTATGTATGTATGTATGTATGTATGTATGTATGTATGTATGTATGTATGTATGTATGTATGTATGTATGTACATATATAATTAATTATATATAACTATAATTATATCAGTATACATGTGTAGGTATGTACAATAATATTATGTCAAAGTACAAATTGAGTGGGTTTTGCAGGTGGGCAGGTAACACAGGATACTAACTTACTTACGTTAATAATATTTTGAACCAACACACCACCTCTCGCTAGTCTAAATGAGGAAGAGGAGAGAGATCAAAAGAATATAAAGTAACCAATTTCCTTCTAATGGGCTTTATGGTAATATTTAATGACACTGTACATAAACAGGATTAGTAACAAATCTTGACCCCCTTACAAAAAAGGATGTAGGAATATATATTATTAGTATTTGAATATCAACATCTATACATAATTATACATTCATAGTCGTTACCATAGTTACAAAATGATCATGGATGATAATTAACATAAGCAATGATTAGAGAATGTTATACATGTCACAATATACATGTATTTATATGGTTCATTAAAAATGACAGGAGTAATGAATATTTATAATTAATTATACATGTATTTATATGGTTCATTAAAAATGACAGGAGGTAATGAATATTTATAATTAATTATACATGTATTTATATGGTTCATTAATAATGACAGGAGTAATGAATATTTATAACTAATTATACATGTATTTATATGGTTCATTAAAAATGACAGGAGGTAATGAATATTTATAATTAATTATACATGTATTATATGGTTCATTAAAAATGAAAGGTAATGAATAATTATAATTAATTATAATATGCATATATTATAATTAATTATACACGTAACCTTAAGTCTATTTTTAATTCCATGTACTAATTTTAGCAACTTATCTCATAATCGCTAAAGTACACACTAAAATTTAGGGCTGGGAATCGGCTGAGATTCTGAAATCGATCCAAGTCGATTGATGATCGATTAAAATCAGTGGAAGTAATTAGGCTAATTAAGTCAGGAAACTCCTCCCATTTAATGATCAAAAGGGCTTCCTATCACTTCCATATTGTACATTATTATTAGGCACACTCGATATCACAGACTTATAATCGATAATCAGAAGAATGTTCAATATCGATTGATTAATCGATTAATCGTCCCAGCCCTACTAAAAATATATTCTGTTATTATTTTATAATTTATTACGCATTTAGGCATGGCTCAGAAATTTGCTTAAATTAACATATGTTAAAATCGAGGATTTACAAATTGCTAAAATTAGTGGACGCAATTAATAGTAGGCTTATGGTATATTATAATATAAATGACAAGACCAATGTCATGTCCCAGTAGGTACTCTTACGTTATGTGTACATGAGAATTGTCAAATCGCTGCTTCTGTAAGAACCTTTAACACTATGTTAATTAATTAATTACCACGAGGAAACGTGACCTACAACAGGAAACGTATGAGGAAACATGACCTATATCAGTGCTTAACTAGATCTCATCATTTTATTCCGATTGGTCCAGTGGCAATCGATTTTATTAATGATTTGGGCAATCGTATTCATGTACATACATTGGAACCAAAGTCTCATTGCAGCAGATTTCGGTAGCTGTACAACGGGGAAATACTGCAATATGGGTTCGACCCCTACTAATCTAATTTAATTTATTATTATTATAATATATATATACATGTATATATCTATTGTTTTTTTAATATTTTTTATTATCATATATAATAATTAATTAATTAATTAATTACCCTTGTCATTAATAAAACACATCACATGTATAATAATTAATTAATTCATTACCCCTGTTATTAATAAACACATCACATGTATGATAATTAATTAATTACCCCGGTGATTAATAAACACATCACATGTATAATAATTAATTAATTACCCCTGTTATTAATAAACATATCACATGTACAGAGATGTTGATTATAAACTGCCAGACATTTTGACCTATTTTCATCACTCTTGTCCTGCTCCCCATATACTTTGTATACTCAATTTACCAGACATTCACTAGATTTATCGGACAATGTCCTGCATGACTGGCTGTTTCCACATCCCTACACATGTATAATAATTAATTAATTAATCAATTCATTACCCCTGTTATTAATAAACACATCACATGATAGTCTTAATTACAGGTCTATTGAAATACCTAAAATCAAAATTGGCCGAAGGGACTTTTAATTTAAAACCCTTATGTAGTAAGCCCAATCTTATTTTAGTTAATCAACTATAACTAAATTCAAGAAACTAGTCATACTATAACTATACCAGTATTTTTGATAAGCTCATATGGTGCACAATTGGCCCAAAGAGCTTCTTATTTGGCACTGCACAGTTATCTCTTTGGGCCAGTGGCGCAGTTAATTATGATTATATTGTCACTAACAGCATTAACTCTTTGTTAATTGCCTCAAGATGTATTCCCAATGGCACACACACTAACCATTGTTGAGCCAATTTCGCCCATGCTTCAAAACGTATCAAAAACTCATTAAAAAGTGGTCATTATTGTCCTACTGAAACAACACTATTGCACATAATAATTATGTTAGTGAAACTACTCATTAAATTCCATAGCAAATATCATATAGATATAGTTTCATATTAAATCAGATTAAAAGATTCCCGTACATGTGATACTTTCAGAATACTGAAAATGAGTCACTAATTTAATTGGCTCAACCATAGCCTCATTCCCAGTCTCTGATTACATATCCTCATTCCTAATCATTGTATTAAAATACAAAGTGGGCAAGATAACTAGATAAACTTAAGTGCATGTGCAAGCATAATAATAATCAGAAAGTCTGGGGATGAGGCTATGGGTTAGCAAGACTGGGGTTGGGACTTGAAGAGGGTATGGGTTAGCAAGATTGGGATGAGGGTATGAGTTACCAAAACTGGGGTTGGGACTTGAAGAGGCTATGGGTTAGCAAGATTGGGATGAGGCTATGAGTTACAATAACTGGGGTTGGGACTTGAAGAGGCTATGGGTTAGCAAGACTGGGATGAGACTATGAGGTACCAAAACTGGGGTTGGGACTTGAAGAGGCTATGGGTTAGCAAGACTGGGATAAGACTATGAGTTACCAAAACTGGGGTTGGGACTTGAAGAGGGTATGGGTTAGCAAGACTGGGATGAGGCTATGAGTTACCAAAACTGGAGTTGGGACTCGAAGAGGCTATGGGTTAGCAAGACTGAGGAGGAACTCTGTAGTATGAGAGTCTGGGATGAGGCTATGGGTTGGTTACTTGTTAAGTCCATTCTGCCTGAATTCTAGACTAAAGGTATTCGTGTACACCTTGATGTTTAGTTTGATCTGATTGATGAAATGTTTTCCTCCACTACTTTCATATAATTATCCTTCCAGTTCTTTTTTGTGTGTATCAAATTAAAATCCATTTCTTCATTATTACAGTATAATCAAGTATTAACATTAAACTATACACTATAGTACATATAAGTTATTGAGTTACAGTATAATCATGTATTAACCTTATGACATTAAACTATACACTATAGTACATATAAAATTAATTGTGATATCATTTTGAATGTGGAAAGATTTAGCGCAAATGATTGACTTCTCAAGCCTTATAAATTTCAGAAGCTGAAATGAGCGCATGTATCATCTCTCCTATTTCATTATAATCTTGTATATTTGTACAAGTACAAATAATTATCTCTCTCCTCTTGTTTGCTAGAACAGGGTTTTCACTAGCCTTCGGGTACTGCACCTTTCTACATGTATATAACTAGTACCCTTCTTAGCTCACTGATGCTACATCCTTCACTATACAGGGTTCTCACAAGACTCCTATAGGAGGGTACTGTATCCTTCTATATATAACTAGCACGCTTCTTAGCTCACTGATGCTACATCCTTCACTATACAGGGTTCTCACAAGACTCCTATAGGAGGGTACTGTACTCTTTATATATAACTAGCACGCTTCTTAGCTCACTGATGCTACATCCTTCATTATACAGGGTTCTCACAAGACTCCTATAGGAGGGTACTGCACCCTTTTATATATAACTAGCACACTTCTTAGCTCATTGATGCTACATCCTTCATTATACAGGGTTCTCAGATGAGTCTAATAGGGCTATGGATTAGAAAGATTGGGGTTAGGGCTATGGATTAGGAAGATTGGGGATAGGGCTACGGAGGATTAGGAAGATTGGAGATAGGGCTATGGATTAGCAAGACTGGGAATGAGGCAGCTGTGGATTAGCAAGATTTGGGGATGAGGCAGCTTATGGTTTAGCAAGATTGGGGATGAGGCTGTGGGTTAGCAAGACTGGGGATGAGGCAAAATGTCTGACAATCAGCTTAATATTTTCATACCTATACTATGTAGTATGTAATCAAATAATCTGGGAATGAGGCTAAGTAATCACAGAGAACCAGGAGATGAAGCCATGGGCTAGAAATGAGGCCAATGAACTAATAAAGAAGTAGATTACATAATATTGGTGAGATATCTCATTCCAAAAGGAAATATTTCCTGCTAGACTTTTAAAAATAGACATTATAAAAAATACATTAAAATTTTAAAAGTTTAGCAGGAAATATTTCCTCACCAATTATGTAATTAACCACATGTAGGTCTTCTTAGAGAGGTAGAACCTTGTAGGAACTCTCCAGTAGACCGAGAAAATGCACGTTACATTGATCTAAACAAACCTCATTGAGTGTACTCTTAGAATGCTGGATATCAGTGTTTTTGATAAGCTCATATGGCACACCATTAGCCCAAAGAGCTTCTTATTTGGCACTGCACAGTTCTCTCTTTGTGCAGTTAATTATGATTATATTGACACTAACAGCATTAACTCTATTAGTTAATCGGCTCAAGATGTATTCCCAATAGTGCACACACTAACCATTGTTGAGGCAATTTGGCCCATACTTCAAAATATATCAAAAACTCTGCTGGATATATTCTGCTATGTATGGCATATTAATGTACCTCTCACTTTAATGAAAATTACAGTTATATTATGTCTAGTTTCTCAAAATGTTAAGTAAACCCAATTCGGGTTTTAGTTAACTATCTGTTTTTTGTTGTAGTTAATGTCTGTTCACATTCATGATGTCCTCAAAATTAGGATGTAATGACTTTATATGTACTATAGTGTATAGTTTAATGTCATATGGTTAATACATGATTATATTGTAACTCAATAATGAAGCAATGGATTGAGATTTGACATACACAAAAAAGAACAGGAAGGCTAATTATATGAAAATGGTACAGGTAAAAAGATGTTAGTCATTTCAAACTAAAGTTATGAGCATTTTCTGAGGACAAGGTGAATGTGAATGACCTTTAGTTGTTATGGCAGTAGACCTGTAATTTAGTTATAGTTACGGAACTAAACTAAAACCCCTTTAGCAATATTTTAGTTGTACATTTTAGTCATTCTTGTAGTACAAGTGATCTTCATTGTAATATCAACATGAGTCAAGTGAGTCATATATGTCCACAACATATGATGAGTAATTTAGTCACCAGTGCTCTCTCTACTGTACAGCTAGCTAGCGTGCATCCCATCACCAGTGCTCTCTCTACTGTACAGCTAGCTAGCATGCATCCCATCACCAGTGCTCTCTCTACTGTACAGCTAGCTAGCATGCATCCCATCACCAGTGCTCTCTCTACTGTACAGCTAGCTAGCATGCATCCCATCACCAGTGCTCTCTCTACTGTACAGCTAGCTAGCATGCATCCCATCACCAGTGCTCTCTCTACTGTACAGCTAGCTAGCATGCATCCCATCACCAGTGCTCTCTCTACTGTACAGCTAGCTAGCATGCATTGGGATCTAAAATGTACTTCTGTACAAGTATGGAGCTACCAGCCTGTTAGACAAGACTAAATTATAACATATTAAAATATAAAAATATTAAAAATCCACAGTTTAGTAGTATTGTATATCAGATAGACATTTGATACTACCTCTGAAATTAAGCTATACTGTGTGTATATCACTTGCTGTTCCTCAATATGTATCAGAAACTGACAAAAATGTTTGTTTGTAGTGTTGAGTTAGTTAACTATAATTATAACTAAAACCCTCTTTAGTTAGACATTGTGAATTTTAAGTTAACTAAACTATAACTAAATTACAGGTCTACAGCAATAACTATAAATAAAAATTAGTCAATAATGGGCACTTTTAGTTAGTTAACTAAAACTAAAACCCTTTTAGTAAGCCTAATATTACCTTAGTTAATTAAACTACAACTATAACTAAGCATACTGAAACTAAATTAACAAACATTTTATTTAATTTTATGATACGTATTATATTGAGGAACAGCAAGTGACATATGTACACAGTAAAACTTAATTTCAGAGGTAGTATCAAATGTCTATCTGATATACAATACTACTAAACTGTGGATTTTTAATATTTTTATATTTTAATATGTTATAATTTAGTCTTGTCTAACAGGCTGGTAGCTCCATACTTGTACAGAAGTACATTTTAGATCCCAATGCATGCTAGCTAGCTGTACAGTAGAGAGAGCACTGGTGATGGGATGCATGCTAGCTAGCTGTACAGTAGAGAGAGCACTGGTGACTAAATTACTCATCATATGTTGTGGACATATATGACTCACGTTGATATTACAATGACGATCACTTGTACTACAAGAATGACTAGTTTCTCTAAAACAATACCACAAAGAAGTTGTAGTAACTTACCTAATTAAACTGTAACTAAATTAGCTAAGTGCAAGTCTACTGCAGTAGGCCCGTAATTTAGTTATAGTTTAACAGGATTAAGCTTACTAAAATAAACTAAAAATCCCTATTGTGGGCTAATTATGGTTATATTACTTGTAGTTATTCGTTATTACAATAGACCTGTAATTTAGTTATGGTATGTAAGGCTTATAGCTTTAGTTAACTAACTAAAAATGGGGGAAATTTTAGTTACAAGTTCAGTCAATACCATTCACTGAGTTTTAACTATCGCATTGGTAGTATAATTAACTAGTCTAAGTTTTCAGTTACTAACTAAAAGGGTCACTCATTATCACCATTTTCTTGTTATTACAATGGTCTATTACACACTAATCTACTAGTGATGTCATTTTCCTTAGAAATAGAACACCCACATATCCTGTGTCAGAAGATGTGTATCCTGATCTAATGGTATTAAAATGTTGAGGAAGTAGGCTTAATTGCCAGGCTTGGGGTGTCAGTTATTTTACAGTGCTTCCTGTATGCACATTAACAGAATAATTATGCTACAATACTATGACGGGCCCTACCCCTTAAGATAGAAGTGTACTAGCTAAGTTGAAGTACCATATACATGTATACTCTTGAAGGCTGACATGAACCATGAACGCAATCCATCTCCAAGGATTTTTTTTTGAATGAATATAGCCGGCTGTTGTTCACAAACATTGTCTATAGAGTTATTCTATCCTCCATATAACCAGTTTTATAAACCGGTTTATATTCCCCAGGCCCATTGCTTTTACATATGTTCGTGTTACATATGCAAGTATACATAAATAAGGAAGAGTGTGTGTCAGGGGTCTGAAAATAGTGAGCCAACTGCCGAATATTTTGGCCTATTTTCACCACTCTTGTCCTGCTCCCCATATACTTTGTATACAGTTCAGTTTCAATTTATCAGACATTCACTAGATTTATCGGACAATGTTCTGTAAGACTGGCTGTTTCTATACCACTGACGTGTGCTCAAGCTATACAGTACCAAAAACAGCTTGACAAACTGCAACTGAAGTCTGTTGACATTCACAATGATCTTAAAATTATGATGTGATGACTTTATATGTAATATAATGTATAGTTTAATGTCATAAGGTTAATACATGATTATACTGTAACTCAATAACTAATATGTACTATAGTGTATAGTTTAATGTCATAAGGTTAATACATGATTATACTGTAACTCAATAACTTATATGTACTATAGTGTATAGTTTAATGTCATAAGGTTAATACATGATTATACTGTAACTCAATAACTTATATGTACTATAGTGTATAGTTTAATGTCATAAGGTTAATACATGATTATATGACATACACAAAAAAGAACGAGAACGATAATTATATGAAAATGGTGCAGGTAACAAAATTGTAGGTCATTTCAACCTTTTTTTTCCATAATGTCCAACATTGCCATCAAACTCTCATGAATATCATTATGTGTCTCATTTAGGGTAGGGTTAGGGTTCCCTTGTGGTTAGGGTTCAGAATAATACATGCCTTATTAATGAGTTGTTGGATTTTCGACATGTTAAAACCAGAGACATGTTCATAACTTTAGTTTGGAATGACCAACAATCTTTTTATGGCCCGCAGGGCCATCCTTATGATTGCTTTCCCACGAGTTCGATGTATGTTTATATATATATATATATATTTTCTTGTGTCCACTTACGCGAGTATGCGTTGTATACGTAGTTAAGGAAGTTACATCATTCCCGGGGGCTTGGTCAATTAATGGGCGTGGCGCGTAAAAGAACGCGCGATCATTGATCAAGCTCTACACAGCAGCAGAAAGAAATCTGTGTAGCTTATGTAGAAACTGGAACTAATAGCTAGCTATTCTGCCTGAAATATATTCCTAAAGTTCTACAAGGTCCTTTGAAAGGTCAGGAGAGTAGATAATCAAAATAATAAGCTGTTGTCTTTCATGCTTGATAAAGTCAGCCATGATTACCGAATGCTGGACACCACAAAGCAGTCATAGAGATATGTTTATCTTTACTTAAATTTGTAAAGCAATCATAGGGATGTTTTTTTTCTCTATATACACTTGTTTACCTGTACCATTATTCATATAATAGTCCTTACTGTTCTTTTTTGTGTGTGTCAAATTTTAATCAATTACTTCATTACTGAGTTACAGTATAATCATGTATTAACCTTATGACATTAAACTATACACTATAGTACATATACGTTATTGAGTTACAGTATAATCATGTATTAACCTTATGACATTAAACTATACACTATAGTACATATAAGTTATTGAGTTACAGTATAATCATGTATTAACCTTATGACATTAAACTATACACTATAGTACATATAAGTTATTGAGTTACAGTATAATCTAAAAATCCCTATTGTGGGCTAATTTTGGTTATATTACTTGTAGTTATTCGTTATTACAATAGACCTGTAATTTAGTTATGGTATGTAAGGCTTATAGCTTTAGTTAACTAACTAAAAATGGGGCCAATTTTGGTTACAAGTTCAGTCAATACCATTCACTGAGTTTTAACTATCGCATTAGTAGTATAATTAACCAATCTAAGTTTTCAGTTACTAGCTAAAAGGGTCTCTCATTATCACTCAATGATACCAGTCTAAAATAGTTTTAAGTTTTCAGTTGTATTAACCCTTAGAGGACTGATGTCACATATATGTGACATTTCACCCCTACGTGGTTCGCCGTCTGTTCCTAGCTACACGAAGCTGTCCAAATGGTTGTAATTGGCGTCAGGCACAAGCTGATGAACGTGGCTAAAAAAGTTGATGGTTTTTTGGCCGCCCTTTGGCCTAAATAACAATCATGGGGGGAATTGTAAAGGGGGGTGTCCCCCCGTTAATGCGGGGGATCCAAAGGGGTGCAGCCCCCTCGCTGCCGACGAATTTTGCATTTTTTGACCCCGCCCACTTGCTCTGGTGGGTACCTGAGGCATTTTCCTTGCTGTGAAACCTGAAATCGTGGGTGTAGCTGGTGCCAACATGCAGTGGGGTCATTTTGTTAGCCCCAGTTCCAATCAAAAGAGGGAGAGCACTGCATTTGATTTGATCCTACGAAGCGCTTGGGGACTTTTGAGTCCCAGCAAGCAAGTTGGTGGAAGTAGTACTCCATGTCGGAAAAGGAGCCAAGTTTGTGGTAGAGAAAGTGAACGGTGGCCACATTATATGCAATAGAGTCGCCAGTGTTGGAAATGGGAAGAATTTTGAAAAACAGGCTCAGTCCTCTAAGGGTTAATCTTGTATTAACCTTATGACATTAAACTATATTACATATAAGTTACTGAGTTACAGTATAATCATGTATTAACCTTATAACATTAAACTATACACTATATTACATATAAGTTACTGAGTTACAGTATAATCATGTATTAACCTTATAACATTACACTATACACTATACACTATAGTACATATAAGTTATTGAGTTACAGTATAATCATGTATTAACCTTATGACATTAAACTATACACTATAGTACATATAGAGTCAACACATGAGGTCATCATGAATGTGAACATACAAACTGCTAAGTATTAAAGCCTTTTAGTAAGGGCTATAGGAAATGCTAATATTGATCGGTAATAACCAAAAGTCCATCCCACATCAAAGCTTTCCTGTACCTTTCACAAAAACATTAAGCCAGGATTTCAAAGATGATGTAGCTATGAATTCTCCCTACTTTAATGAAGCCTGGAGTAAATTAACCACTAGAATCACATCATGATGTAAATAAATACAAATCTCAAATTTCCTGGTATTTTAAAAATAATTATCTTATTTCTACTGTCAGTATAGTATAGTAATTGCTGTCTCATTACTGTGGAGTTGAATTGACATTTATAGCATTTTACTGTTAAAACTACTGTTGAACTAAAGTCTGTTCATATTCATGATGTCCTCAAAATTAGGATGTAATGACTTTATATGTACTATAGTGTATAGTTTAATGTCATAAGGTTAATACATGATTATACTGTAACTCAATAATGAAGCAATGGTTGAAACTTGATATACACAAAAAAAAACGGGAAAGACGGGATGTGTCAGCAGAACTTGTAATTTACTTATAGTTTAGTTATAGTTAACTCACAATACCTTACTAATAGAGGTTTTAGTTATAGTTATAGGTAACTCACAATACCTTACTAAAAGAGGTTTTATTTACAGTTAACTCACAATACCTTACTAAAAGAGGTTTTATTTACAGTTAACTCACAATACCTTACTAAAAGAGGTTTTATTTACAGTTAACTCACAATACCTTACTAAAAGAGGTTTTAGTTATAGTTAACTCACAATACATTACTAAAAGAGGTTTTAGTTTAGTTAAGACACAGTAGTTGTTAATGATGTTACAACCTTTTAAGTTTCTTTTGTTCCTCTTCAAGAGTTTCCTCATATAAGATTTTACTCTTTCTTAAATTCGTGTAAATTTCTTCAAATCGTTTTATTAGTTTTGTCTACAAAAAAACCACAGAATAACAGATTGTGTACATACATGGATATAATTGTGCTTATAATAATATTATGTATCTAAAATAATTATAAAGTACTTAAATGTATCATGTAATATTATTTAATACAGGAATCAGGTGAGTTATGGTCTGTTTTTGTGTTAATGGTAGCAATGTTTTATGCCCAGATTGTGGTTACTTTGAAATTTTGCAATATCAAGATATATGTATGTACATACATACACACACATACGTATATACATATATACATTCATACATACATACATACATACATACATACATACATAAATACATACATACATACGTATATACATATATACATACATACATACATACATACATACATAGTTACATACATACATACATACATGTACATTCAAACATACATACATACATACATGTACATTCAAACATACATACATACATACATGTACATTCAAACATACATACATACATACATACATTCATACACACATACATACGTAGTACATACATACACACATACATACATACATAGTTACATACATACATACATACATACATGTACATTCAAACATACATACATACATACATGTACATTCAAACATACATACATACATACATACATTCATACACACATACATACGTAGTACATACATACACACATACGTACATACATAGTTACATACATACATACATACATACATACATGTACATTCAAACATACATACTCAGACAGTATCAAATTAAAACATCTGTAAAAACTGATCATACTTGTGATGTCACAGGAAACAGTCACTTCCTTAACTAGTGACTTCAAACATTATCAATTATAAATCATAATTAATGGTCATTCACCTTCACCATGACCTCAGAAAAATGTTCATAACTTTAGTTTGGAATGACCAACAATCTTTTTACCTGCACCATTTTCATATAATAGTCCTTCCCGTTCTCTTTGTG
>OX345638.1:1061700-1064200 GCA_947044365.1 Petrosia ficiformis
ATAATAATACATAGATAGATAGATGGATGGATAGTGTTTCCCACAAAGGTTGGTACCATGGCACTCCCACCCTATAATTTATACTGAAAACACTACTGTTGACCAAACATCACGTACTACTGATGTACTCCTCCATTCTTCATATTTATCCCGGGAGAAATCCTATTATAGAGACACACATAAAAGTACTACACACAGATGGTTGTATACATACTCATGGCTATTCACAGCAACCACATGTGGGTGTTTGTGCAAATATAATATAATATGACTTTGTAAATTCGCACTCAAAACATACGATACTGTTCTAACTTCTAAACATATCCAACATTGTTTATGAGAAAGGAGTAGCCACTGGTGAAAGGGTCTGGAGACCGTTGTATAGAGTGGGAGGGTCTGGACCATTGTATAGAGTGGGAGGGTTTGGAGACTGTTTTATAGAGTGGGAGGGTTTGGAGATCGTTGCATAGAATGAGAGGGTCTGGAGACCGTTGTATAGAGTGGGAGGGTCTGGACCGTTGTATAGAGTGGGAGGGTCTGGAGACCGTTGTATGGAGTGGTAAGGTCTGGAGACCGTTGTGTAGAATGGGAGGGTCTGGTGAATACTCACCAAAACATGTAGATACTATAATAATAATTATCATACATTTGTAATTATTGTTATTATTATTACCGGAATTTTTTATGGCCCGCAGGGCCATCGCTACGATGGCTTTTCACGGTTTAATCTATGTATAAATTTATTCAGTATTCTCCCTAGAAAATGATCAAGGCGTAGGGGGAGGGTGTGGCCTGGAGTCTATATCAAAGAATATAGTCCACTCCCATTGCCACATCAAAGGATTTTGGATGCAGAAGCTGTGGGGGCCCCCTACTCCAAAAGAGCCTAGGGAGAACACTGCATATTGATTTTGGCACATATGCAACTATGCACTATATAAGTTACATCATTCCGGGTGGCTCGTCAATTAATGGGCGTGGCACATAATAGAATGCGAGCTTGATCTCTACAGACTACGAGAAAGAATGTTGCTTGTAGCTTACGTAGAAAGTGGAACTAATAGCTATTCTATCTGAAATATATTCCTAAAGTTGTAGGGAGAGTAGATAATTTAAATAATAACTATAATAGGCTAATTATTCATGACAAAGTTAGCCATGATTAATGATGTGTGACACAAAGCAATCATAGGGATACTTTTTTCTCATTTTCTATCACCTGTATATCAAATTACAATTCATTCTCATTATTAAGTTACAGTATAACCTATATACCAGACTTAATGAACACCTATAACATCATTAATTACTGTAGTAACTCCATTCTAAGAAGTGAAAACTTAAAATTACGTATGCCAACAATTCCCTGAATCAGCAGTTGAACCACAAAAATAAAGATTATTTAATGCATGCCATAAGTAACGTTTATGATTCCTTCAAAGTATAAGCTATCATAACAGGAGATGATGTTGTTTTAAAATCCTTTACACTAATAAGCCATAACCAAATATTGCACGATGGTGTTTACACATAATTAATTTTATTTAATTATAGTGTATGAAATGGGTAAATAGTCTATAAGTATAGTAACAGATCATCTGTTTTGCAGCTGGTCCTGTGTGAGCAATCCTTTAAAGTAAAAGAATTTTTGATTTTGATAATATCGTGTACCTAACGTCTATTCACATTTACGATGACCTCAAAATTTGGGAATATAGTGTATAGTTTAATGTCATAAGGTTAATACATGATTATACTGTAACTCAATAACTAATATGTACTATAGTGTATAGTTTAATATCATAAGGTTAATACATGATTATACTGTAACTCAATAACTTATATGTACTATAGTGTATAGTTTAATGTCATAAGGTTAATACATGATTATACTGTAACTCAATAACTTATATGTACTATAGTGTATAGTTTAATGTCATAAGGTTAATACATGATTATACTGTAACTCAATAACGTATATGTACTATAGTATATAGTTTAATGTCATGATTATACTGTAACTCAATAACTTATATGTACTATACTGTAACTCAATAATGAAGCAATGGATTGAAATTTAATATACACAAAAACAAACAGGAGATAATTATATGAAAATGGTGAAGGTGAAAAGATTGCCGCAACAAGAAGGAAGCGGATATTAGAAACTGCAGTTGTATCTAAAAGACATTTACAAGAATTATTAAGGATACATATTAAGGGTGGAGGAGTACATCAATGGTACTTGATGTTTGCTTAACAGTGTGTAAAAAAGTGTTTTTCAGCCCAAATTTTAAAATTAAAGGATGGGGCGAGTAAAATGGTACCATCCTTTGAGGTAACCCTGCAAAATTATTTTGTACGAGAGACTGGAAAAAATAACTACTCAAGGCTGTAGCATTTCAAATATGTGTAAGTTATCTACAATAATGAAATATTCTCCATGTTGTTTTCTTGACATAGTACACTAAGTACACCTTTTTATCAATCTCTGTTTGCA
>OX345638.1:1066700-1224200 GCA_947044365.1 Petrosia ficiformis
CTAGAACAAGAAGGTTCACGAAGGTATAACACTATGAATGTGTTTATCTAATGGGAGACCTCTTAATTCAGAAGATGGCACATGAGATTCAGTACATTCTGGTTTTGAAAGTCCACACTCTCGTCCATGGTTTCTTCACTCTCAGCCATTATCAATCTCCATGTGACAAATGTAATAATTAATTAAGAGTTATAAATAATTATTGCAGCAAATAATTAACCACATGTTAACTGCGAACCTTTGTGGAATGGATTCTACCTTCAAAGGTAAGGAATTATAACGAACCTTTGAATGTTACCACCTTTGTTTATGCCCTGATACATACATACAGACATACAAACATACATATACATACATACATACATACATACATACATACATACATGTACATATATATACATGTACATACATACATACATTTATGTCTGTATGCATAAATATATTAATGTATGTATGTATATATGTATATATGTAAGTTTGTATGTATGTATATATGTATGTATGTACGTATGTATGTATGTATGTAGGTATGTATGTTTTGACATAATGTTACATACACATGATGTAATGTGTTATGACATGAAATTAAGTTAACAAGCTAAGACACAGACATAATGAATAGTGAGTAGACAAGGTATTAGAAATTAATTATATATTAATAATTAAATACAACGATTAATGAATCAATTAATAATTTAATTAATCATCATTAAATTTGGATCATTGATTACGAATAATTAAATGTTCACTTAGTTTGGAATGACCAACAATCTTTTTTACCTGCACCATTTTCATATAATTATCCTTCCTGGTCTTTTTTGTGTATGTCAAATTTCAATCCATTGCTTCATTATTGAGTTACAATATAATCATGTATTAACCTTATGATATTAAACTATACACTATAGTACATATAAGCTATTGAGTTACAGTATAATCATGTATTAATCTTATGACATTAAACTATACACTATAGTACATATAAGTTATTGAGTTACAGTATAATCATGTATTAATCTTATGACATTAAACTATACACTATAGTACATATAAGTTATTGAGTTACAGTATAATCATGTATTAACCTTATGACATTAAACTATACACTATAGTACATATAAGTTATTGAGTTACAGTATAATCATGTATTAATCTTATGACATTAAACTATACACTATAGTACATATAAGTTATTGAGTTACAGTATAATCATGTATTAACCTTATGACATTAAACTATACACTATAGTACATATAAGTTATTGAGTTACAGTATAATCATGTATTAATCTTATGACATTAAACTATACATTATAGTACATATAAGTTATTGAATTACAGTATAATCATGTATTAATCTTATGACATTAAACTATACACTATAGTACATGTACATATTTCATCATGAATGTAAACAGACAAATATTCCCACAAACTGTACTATATATTATAATAATTATTACAATATCTAGATGAAGGTAGGAGGGACGTAATTGACCCTTCCTACATTCCAAGTGCAGTTCACTCCTCAAAGTTTGTGAGCATTTATTATAATACGGGTTACATCATTAGTAATTACTCTCACTAAAACCTCTTTTAGTAGTAAGGTATTGTGAGTTAACTATAACTATAACTAAAACCTCTTTTAGTAGTAAGGTATTGTGAGTTAACTATAACTATAACTAAAACCTCTTTTAGTAAGGTGTTGTGAGTTAACTATAACTATAACTAAAACCTCTTTTAGTAAGGTATTGTGAGTTAACTATAACTATAACTAAAACCTCTTTTAGTAAGGTGTTGTGAGTTAACTATAACTATAATTAAAACCTCTTTTAGTAAGGTATTGTGAGTTAACTATAACTATAACTAAAACCTCTTTTAGTAAGGTGTTGTGAGTTAACTATAACTATAACTAAAACCTCTTTTAGTAAGGTATTGTGAGTTAACTATAACTATAACTAAAACCTCTTTTAGTAAGGTATTGTGAGTTAACTATAACTATAACTAAAACCTCTTTTAGTAAGGTATTGTGAGTTAACTATAACTAAAACCTCTTTAAGTAAGGTATTGTGAGTTAACTATAACTATAACTAAAACCTCTTTTAGTAAGGTGTTGTGAGTTAACTATAACTATAACTAAAACCTCTTTTAGTAAGGTATTGTGAGTTAACTATAACTATAACTAAAACCTCTTTTAGTAAGGTATTGTGAGTTAACTATAACTATAACTAAAACCTCTTTAAGTAAGGTATTGTGAGTTAACTATAACTATAACTAAAACCTCTTTTAGTAAGGTATTGTATAATGGTGAGTGCCCTTTTCACACAAATATTAACATAAGTGTAATCTATTAGTAACCAACGGTTACTAATTATAGTCCAAGTGATTTCTTTGATAATAGGATATGCAGGATACTAGCAAAAACCTCAAGTTTTAAACGTTCACCCACACACACTTCCTCATGAATAGAAGCTTTTTGTTAGATAGAAGAAGCCGTTCGAAGAATTATGAATGTTTTGGGGAGATTGTTGGACAGAGGATGTAACACTTAAACCACTCAAAAGCCTTGATAATAAAACTCATTGTTTATAAACAAAGTATGTTGTTAAGAAACTCAAGAATGGCTTCTTAGTTCTTATTACCTAGAGAAGAATGAGTACTTGTTCCCAAGACAAAAACACAATGATCTTCCTAATATGAATCACTTCATCATTATACTGTTGTTTTAGTTAACTATAACTAAAATCCCTTTTAGTAAGGTATTATGACTTTTAGTTAACAAAACTATAACTAAATTACAAGTCTATTGTAATAACTATAACTAACTAAAATGAGAATTAGTCAATAATGGGCACTTTTAGTTAGTTAACTAAGACTCTTTTAGTAAGCCTAAAATACTTTTAGTTAATTAAACTATAAAACTAGTCATACTATAACTAAAATTAGTCATTTTTGTCAAACTACTACACCATCATTATAAATATTTTCCTAAATTGTGTGATTTCTTTCCTCTGGACATGCTTAAAATACTTTTCCAACACAAATGACTCCATCAGTGATATTCTCAATACTCATCCTAAATTATGGGATGTCCCCCTCTGAGGTAAACATAATTATACTATATATAAGCTTGAAGTGACCCCTCCAAAATGAACGATTCAATCGCCATTGCATCCCCTAATACTCAATTATGCCAATTACGAGATGTCCCCTATAAATCAATATGGATAACCTCATGTACAAATATTCTTAGCCACGCCTACTTTGTGACTTGGTAATTTAAGAGCCATTTAGATGCTGATCTGTATCTTCATAATGCAGACACTAGCCGACATAGATATCACGAATGTGATAAAGATAGTAACAAGATATGCAAACACAATAGAAAATATGGTCTCTTTTAACATACACCTGCATTTACGAGAGTAATCTAACACTTGAAAGTGCTAAGAAACTTACATAAAATTGAATTAACAACAAATATTTGCGTCCATAAACTAATTTGTATCAAAATACACTGATAATAGCATATTTGTGATAGTCTTGATATACATGTGGCAGACAAGATAAAATACATTTAACTAAACATAACGCAGTCCCTAACACTAATTAGGAGACATAGTATCTGGTGTTCCTCCCTTACTCCCACAAGGAATAGTAACCCCCTTTTCCCATCAGTCAAGATAGAAGACTATTTCAAAGGATTGTGAAATACAAATATTACATTAACTTTGTTATTAGTTCAGATCAAAGGATTTTTAATCTTTGTTGTCTGCAGGAAAAATGTATGGATACTAATTGTTACAACTGGTAATCTTATCAGTATGTAAACATTCTTACATTCTTAAACATATTTATACATATACATACACATACATACATATACATACATATACATACATATACATAATTATACATACAGTATATACATATATATACAATATGTATGTATGTACAAGTATGTAAATAGAATCATTATAAATACATCTACATAGTATTACATACATACATATATACGTACATCTACATACATACATACATACATAGATTACATACATATATACATATATACATACATATTACATATATACATAAATACATACATATACATATACATATATACATAAATACATACATAGTATTACATATATAATGCATATATACATACACATACATATTACATTTATACATAAACATACATATACATAATTACACTTAAATTATATACATATATACATATATACATATATACATACATATACATATACGTAAAGACATACTATTGCAAACACATAATCACATGTACATACACTCTTTTCTCATAATGACCGTACCAATAGAATTATATGACTACTCAAATTATGAACATTTGATAATTGGGAAACTTTAACATGAAAGAGTGCATGCGTGTGTGTATGTGTGTGAGTGTGTGTGATTTGATTAACAAACCTCTCGGCATACAGGGCAAAACCATTCCTCATCTGGAATCTTCCACACAATGGGATATTGACAAAATGTGTGATATTCATTATCACACAAATCACAAAGTAGCATCTGTATGCATGTATGCATGTATGTATGTATGTATGTATGTATGTATGTATGCATGCATGCATGCATGCATGCATGCATGCATGCATGTATGTATGTATGTATGTATGTATGTATGTATGTATGTATATATGCATGTATGTATGTATGTATGTATGTATATATGCATGTATGTATGTATGTATGTATGTATGTATGTATGTATGTATGTATGTATATGTATGTATGTATGTATGTATGTATGTATGTATGTATGTATGTATGTATATGTATGTGTGTATGTATGAATGTATGTATGTAACTATGTATGTATTATGTATGTATGTATGTACATTGTATGTATGTATGTATGTGTGTATGCATGTATGTATGTGTGTATGCATGTATGTATGTATGTATGTATGTATGTATGTATGTATGCATGTATGTATGTATGTATGTATGTATGTATGTATGTATGTATTTATGTATGTATGCATGTATATATGTATGTATGTATGTATTTATGTATGTATGCATGTATATATGTATGTATGTATGTATGTATGTATGTATGTATGTATACATTCATTCTGATGTGTACCTTTGAATAACATGTATCTTTCCCACAAACCATACAGCCTCCTTTCTTAATTTTCTTTTCTTTTGATTTTCTCACTGGTATCTTTCGTTTTTTATGTCCGCCACTATCTACAAAAAAATAAAACATTAAATAGTACCATTACAAGGTTTCAAACAAGATAGAGGGATTCCCCAACCCTCCACCCCTACATTGGAAACCAAATATAACTCAACGTGTAACTACACACAATTATACATTACAGTAATTGATGACAAGTCGTAGTCATTTCCACCCCTCACCCTCGCAAAATACCCCTGTATGAAACCCGAACACATTGATGATTACATTCGAACGATCTTGAATATCATCCTGCTATTTGTAGATTAAGCCATCTAACTTTGGTAACCTAGGATGAACAATTATTGCTACACACGATACCAATTTATGTCATGAACTAGTAATGATATACACTACATAATAATTATAAAGTCATCACATCCTAATTTGAGTTCATCGTGAACGTGAATAGACTTTATTATACTTCATGACATACATCATAATTGGTATCTAGGTGGAGCAATAGTTGTGATTTCTGAGAAATGTGAATAATAAGTGAAATGTCGACTACATAATTATAAAGTCATCACATACTAATTTGAGTTCATCAGGAATGTGAATAGAGTTTAGTAAACAATACATCACTTCATAACATACATCATAATAGAACATAAACATTGGTATCTACATGCAACAGCAGTTGAGATATGTGAAGAATGTGAACAGATTTAAATGTCCCTTGGCTATACTACATAATTATAAACTCATCACATACTAATACTGAGTTCATCATGAATGTGAATATACTGTGTTAAAGGACATTTCACAAATTAAAATCTGTTCACATATCTCAACTGTAGTTTCATCTAGATACAATTTTATGTTCTATTACGATGTATGTCATGAAGTATAATAAACTCTATTTACATTCATCATGATGAACTAAATATTAGAATGTGATGACTTTATAATTATGTAGTCTAGCCAAGGGACATTTCCCTTATTAAAACGTCTATTCACATTTTTCAGAAATCTCAACTATTGCTCCACCTAGATACCAATTATGATGTATGACATGAAGTATAATAAAGTTTATTTACATTCATGATGAACTCAATATTAGGATGTGATGACTTTATAATTATGTAGTATAGCCAAGGGACATTTCCCTTATTAAAACGTCTATTCACATTTTTCAGAAATCTCAACTATTGCTCCACCTAGATACCAATTATGATGTATGACATGAAGTATAATAAAGTTTATTTACATTCATGATGAACTCAATATTAGGATGCGATGACTTTATAATTATGTAGTATAGCCAAGGGACATTTCCCTTATTAAAACGTCTATTCACATTTTTCAGAAATCTCAACTATTGCTCCACCTAGATACCAATTATGATGTATGACATGAAGTATAATAAAGTCTATTCACATTCATGATGAACTCAATATTAGGATGCGATGACTTTATAATCATTTCCTTAAGGTCTGTTAGTCTGTTTACATTCTTGCTTTCCTAGAGACCGCATACCACATTGTGGATGATTTCAACATGTTTTGTACACAAACATATAAAGATAATCAATACATTACAATAATGTGTTGATTGATGTACAGTATATGTCAATAAAAAGTCACCATACAGTAACAGTAATTATCTTATTTCTACTGTCATTATAGTATAGTAATTACTGTCTTACTATTGTGGTGTTGAATTGACAAGTATACCAATTATTGTTAAAACTACTGTTGAACTACTGTAGTGTGGAAATGAAACTACTGAGTAATTACTGTACAGTATGGTGTCATGTTATTGACATAAACTGTACAAGGACATTTCATTAAAGTCTGTTTACATTCTTGATGTCCTTAATGCATTGTAAAAATGAATTTTAACCAACTTGGAGGTAGAAATCAAATACATTGGCACAACACTACACAAGTCAGTTGATAACACCTCTATAGCTGGGCTGGACTAGATTTATAGTAACCTAGCCATCGGCCCTACAGCTCTTTGGTTTGGTTACTGTAAGTTTTTCTTCTATAAGTGTTTTTACCAAATGTACCTAACGAGGATGTCGTGATGAACACCTCCTCATTTTCAAAGTGGAGCTGAGTATATTCATGGGTGAAAAAAGCCTGCACCTAGTGGGGCTTGAACCTACAACCTTTCGGTTGCAGACCAGGACTTTAACCACTAGGCCAATGCTAGACCCCATATTTACCAATACATGTAACAACAAATAATTACGAATTCCAAACATTTTGAATTGGATACATATTCAAATTACACACTATGGTAATGATTTAACTATGATCTTGTCAATATGGTTATTGCATCAGAAGTCACCTGACCGGTAGTCACCTGACTGGAAGCTATATTATACTACAAGTGTGATGTTAGTTGGTGATATGATATTTTTTCATGGCTTGCATAATTGCTATTCACAGGGTGTAATATATATATATGTGACCGAATTTGCGAAAATCAGGTTTATGGGATAAAATTTGAAAATTGATTTTTGTATTACCTGAATAGAGTATTCAATTAGCTCCAGAATGATATATGATACATCCCAATCACGCAAAAGACAAAGCTACAACGGGGGATTAAACCGCTGTAGTCACAGATCCTTCATTTTGAGAAAAACGCAATTAAATCAATTATTTAGTCATTAAACGTAATGACTAAAAACTTTTTTAGGAGTGGCTAGCGAAGCACAGAGATGTCTCCAAACTTCTCTGAAGGTATGAGTGAATAGGTAAGATGTTAATGAAGCTTTTTATGTAGTAAAACAGTGATCACCCGAGTAAGCCATAACTGTCTATTTTCTCTTGTATCTCAAAATTAATAATTATCCCATAAGCCTGATTTTCGCAAATTCGGTCATATATATATATATATGCTTATGTCACGAACACGAGTATGCATTGTTTATGTAGTAAAGGAAGTTACATCATTCCATGCAGCTCGGTCAATTAATGGGCATGGTGTGTAAAAGAACGCACGATCCAGTAACAGATCAGCAAAGATATACAGAAAACTGCAACTACCGTAAATCGGGAATATTTCGTCTCTAAAATATTTCGAATTTTTATTTTTCGTGTGTATAAATTTTCATACGTGCGTACGTTATTATTTACGAATATCGTTTATTTCCGAGTACCCGTTTATTTCCGAATTTTTAAATTTTGTACGCATACTGGTATACGAAAATCTTTATAGTACGAAATTTTCACGAATTACGATACGGTAATACAAATAGCTGTTGTATATAGCAGAGAAATTGTATAAAAATGATGCAAGAATCTTTAGCAAGTACAATAAGTTGTCGAGTTTCAGACATGAGGAAGTCATCATTTAGAACCTTGAAGAAGTACTTCAGTTGCTGTGCACTTAGACTGCGATACACATGCTTCTTATGTAGTCATTGCAAAGCAATTATAGGGGGATACGGTTACCTTTTTATGTCCCGTAGGGTCATCCCTATGATTGCTTTCCCATGGGTTCGATGTATGTTTATATACATAAAGCAGTCATAGGGATAGGTTTTTCTCTATATATCGTGTTTCAACTAAATTCAACCAATCAAATTACTTAAATTAGAACATTTTTTGTTGATTGAAATTTGATTAGAATTAGACTGAAAGAATATCTTAAATCGAAATTAGAATTTCAGCTAATGATTGCTAATGGTTGCTAATGGTTGCTAATGGTTGCTAATGGTTGCTAATGATTGCTAATGGTTGCTAATCAGTAACGACTAAAATTATAATTACAACAACTCCGAGTCCCTAACATAAAAATACTATAAACATTTGATAAACTAGTCATACTATAACTATAACTAAAAGTGGTCACCATTGTCATACTAAAACAACACTAGTATAGTTCTAGGAACAAAGCTGGCCCAAAGAGAGAGCTGTGCAGTGCCAAATAAGAAGCTCTTTGGGCCAATGGTGTGCCATATGAGCTTATCAAAAACACTGCTCCCACAGTTGAGAGGCACAAAGATGCATAGTAAGTATATGAACTATGTCAATAGACAGATAGACACAGGATAAAACATCTCGTAAAGAATATGTTATTGGGTTCTAGCAGCAGTGTGGACATGAGTACTACAACTTACTCATAAATCCATTCACAATAAACAAAACCATCCAGCTGTCTCTACACTGGGGATTTGCGATACAACTAAAAAATAGTATTTCATATCACCGCCAAAAATATCCCGATACGATACAGTATTATAATATTAATTGAAATGCTTGTAATTATAATGTAAATAAATGTCCTGTTTGGTTGTAGTTGTCTAGAAATAGTAAAAGAAATCAATCAAAGGTATGCACACTAGCTTTTTATAATTACTTATTAGGTATAAAATTAGACAAATTAGAAAAACCAGGTTTACTAAACTGTCCACTTCAGTGTATCGATACACCCAAAAGCCAATATTGTATCACGATATTGAACGAAAATATCGATATTTCGATATATCGATACATATCGCACATCAATACTCTACATACTAAAATGAGGTTATCTAATTGAATTTTGCAATACCAAACCTTTCAATAACTGATAAACAGCTTTGTGACTTTAAATTTAATTATTTTTTTATTATTTAGGAATAACAATCACCATGGTAACTATACTTATGTGCGGACTGCATCTGAGAAATTGAATTTGGCTTAGATAATTGCCACAAGAAACTATATCTGCATGTCAGTGTTCCCACCAGCAATTGGTGTTGCACATATAAATTTTATTGATATTTTCAAATTTTTGTCAAAACATTTAGTGGGTGTGGCTAATTTATTTGAAACGTGCTAAAACTAGCTACAGTGGCCAATTAAACTTGTTTGGTGAGCTTGTATTTAGTGCAATGTATAAAGAGTGTAAATGATGTATTTACACTAGTGTAAAAAATTTGCATTGAGCCATAAAGTGATGGTGGTACAGGTTGAATTCCAGAGCTTAATCGGTGCTGCAAACCGTGTACATATTAGTGCAGCACCATCATTAAAAAGCCTAGTAAGAACCCTGCAGTGCATGCTTCCATGATGTATACTGTAGTCTGTAGTTACACATATATACATAGAGTACTTAAATTCTGCAAGTTTTTGATATGTTTTGAAGTGGGCCAAAATGGCTCAACAATGGTTAGTGTGTGTACCATTGCGAATACATCTTGAGCCAATTAACAAAGAGTTAATGCCGTTAGTGACAATATAATCATAATTAACCAAGTCATTTGGCCCAAATACAGAACTGTGCAGTGCCAAATAAGGAGCTCTTTGGGCCAATGTGCCATATGACCTTATTAAGAATACTGAACTGGAGTTACACTTTACAGATTCCAGTATTCAGAGCACACAGAAAACTAAAGACTCTGTGCCATCGGGACTCTTCAGGATTGACCGGAAAGATCACAGATTCCTTTCTGAAACCTTGGATTTAGCTCTTGTTAAATTGAAGTAAACCGACAAGAAGACGACAATTAGTTGTGGCGTGGTAACAAAGATTAAAGAATGACTAGTAGTAGTTACCGATGCTAATTTAATTCTGGCACCCCACTTAATACTACTGACTACTCAGTACTCACTCATAAATCCATTGTTACCACACCACACAACAAACAAACACAACTCTATTTACACAGAACTAAGTAAAGCGTAGTAATGTAGCTCGAGTATCTATGAGGGCGTAGGTACTACAGCATACTCATAAATCCATTCATAATAATCATGTATCCAGCTGCCTCTACAAAACCTACATACTAATATGGTGAATAAATTATACCAACATCTAACGACTGATAAACAACTTAGTTTGTATAGCGTATGTTCTTATACAATTAACTTAACTCCAGGGATAACAATCACTATAGTAATTATACATACAGTAACAGTAATTACCTTAGTTCTACTGTCTCACTACTGTGGTGTTCAATTGACAAGTACACCAATTACTGTTAAAACTACTGTTGGACTACTGTAGTGTGGAAAAGAAACTACTGAGTAATTACTGTACTGTATGGTGATATTTTATTGACATATACTGTATATGTACGGACTGAAAAAATGCATTTGACTCGGATAATTGCCTTAACCCTTATGTGCACGTTTCCATGACAATATTTCATGAATTTATAATGAGTTTAGTTTCACCTCGATAAATGTGATTTTATTCTAGTTCTGGAAAACACATTAATTCACGCCATGTCAATTAGTGTTGTACAATAATGACTACTTTTAGTTATAGCATGTCTAGTTTATCACGATTAGAGTTTAGTTTTAGTTAATTAACTAAAAAATATTGGGCTTGCTAAAAGGGTTTTAGTTTTAGTTTTAGTTTTAGTTAACTGACTAAAAGTGCCCATTATTGGCCATTTTTCATTTTAGTTAGTTATAGTAATAGACTTGTAATTTAGTTATAGTTTAGTTAATTAAAAGTCATAATGCCTTACTAAAAGGGGTTTTAGTTATAGTTATAAAACTACACTATCCCTAATAAATGTGCGTGCGTGTGTGTGTGTGTGTGTGTGTGTGTGTGTGTGTGTGTGTTTGTGTGTACATGAAACTTAGAAGGCTTATCTGTTTGTTAGCTGTTAGCAACATGTAGTGACTTTATTTAGATGATAACTAGTTAATAACCAGTTATTATCAACCATATCTATTCATTCATCCATCCATCACTCCATATATCCATAATCTTCATTCATTCATCCATTCATCCATCCATGAATGGATGAAAGGATGAATGAGTGGATGAATAGATTGATGGATGTACTGTATGAAATATGAATAGATGAATAGATAGATGGACAGTTGGATAGATAAATGGATGAATTGAAGTATTGATGTACATGTACGTACACATGTGTATAATGAATAAATACATGTTGATATATGAATAGATGGATAGATGGTGGATGGTTAAACCTGATCCCTTTTTTTCAGTGTAAATATCAACATTACATCACATATAAAAACATGCAAATAGCTTGAATCTATAAAGTTACTGAAACCATACTTAAATGCAACTATTAATACAACATCAACATACCTGATGACTGAATATCCTCATACTTTGGACTTTCTGCCCCCTCACTGAAATGCTTGTCAGGCGATTTCATTTCATCAACAAAGGAGATTAATTCATCCAAGGAACTATTGTAAACAATAACAGTAATTATCAAACATTTGAATAGTGTTTAATGCAGTGTACTGTCCACTGGTTTGCACTGGTCGGGAATAACCACCACTCAACATGAATTAACCACCACTCAGATGAGTTAACCAACTCTCAGATAATACATACTGAGATACATGTATATACTGGATAAACAGCACCAACTGCAAGCTAGAACTCACCCACCAATTGAAATATCCTGGCAGAACACTGTTAATCCACACAGTGAAACCCAAGATGCCCTGAAATGAGGATACCTTCTTTTAAGGACAATCACAAATGTCCCAACTGTAGAAACCCTACCTCTGTCAAGCACAAGGTTTTAGCATAGAAAGGAGGGTGGCAATGTCAAAAGCATGACCACATCAAAGGCCTAATTGCATTCTTATGACTACATTGAGACAAGGAGGGTGAGCCACCGGCCACCCCCCTTTGGCTAAAACCCTGTCTAGCCTAGTGTAGTACCATACATGTATATACTTTAATTATATAATATCACCTAGTGTTCGTTTAGTTAACTATAACTAAAACCCCTTTTAGTAAGGCATTTTGGCTTTTAGTTAACTAAACTATAACTAAATTACAAGTCTATTGCAATAACTATAACTAACTAAAATACTAGTTAAATAAAACTAAAATCCTTTTAGTAAGCTTAAAATTGTTTTAGTTAATTAACTATAACTACAAATAAACTAAGCACCCTAAAAAGTGGTCATTTTTGTCAAACAATTTCCTGTACTGTAAAAACTTCAAAACACTCCTTTGTAGACTCCCTCACATTCTTAGAAACATAGAAAATACATGTATATAAGTACATAATAATTACATGTATATAATTATATACATATATATCAGTGTTTTTGATAAGCTCATATGGTGCACCATTGGCTCAAAGAGCTTCTTATTTGGCACTGCACAGTTCTCTCTTTGGGCCAGTGGTGCAGTTAATTATGATTATATTGTCACTAACAGCATTAACTCTTTGTTAATTGGCTCAAGATGTATTCCCAATGGCGCACAAATTAGCTATTGTTGAGCCAATTTGGCCCATGCTTCAAAACTTATCAAAAACTCTGATGTACATGTATAATATTAACAAGATATATGGAGAATAAAGGGTACCTTAGAAAATGTAACTAAATTTAGAAAATTCCGATAATTATAGGGAAGACTTAGTGACACATGACACTAAGGAACTCTTTAGTGAATGTTATAAATATCATACCTGCATTTTAGTGTCCATTTGGGATGATCAAATGGATATTCCAAGTATTTGTGTTCTGAATAAAGTCGAATATCAAACAAAGAATCCTGAATAGAAAAACATATGTACATGACTATATGTATGTGTACACACATACAAATAAAATATATACATACATACATATATATATATATATATATACATTTGTATATACATGTATATATACATATATAGTATGATGGTGACATCATCCCTTTGATGTGGTGAGTCCTATATATTGTCCTATAGACCTTCCATTTGCACACCATGCAGGAGATGTCACCATCATACAATATATTGTATATAGTATACTAATAGGTCCTATATACTGAATATAGGACCCTCGTTTTGTGTCCTCGAATGTGATATAGCCCTCGCAGGCTCGGGCTATATCATATCCTTGGACACAAAACTCATGTCCTATATTTTGTATATAGGACATATTAGCAGACTATATAATATACATATATACACACATATACCCAAATACATACATACATACACACAAAAACACGTACATACATACATACATACAACATACATACATACATACATACATACATACATACATACATACATATGTACGTACGTACATGAGTACATACATACATACATACATACATACATGTACATACGTACATATGTACATACATACATACATACATACATACATACATACACACATACATACATACATACATACATACATACATGTACATACATACATACATACATACATACATACGTACATGTGTACATACATACATACATACATGTACATACGTACATATGTACATACATACATACATACATACATACACTCATACATACATGTACATACATACATACATACATACATATATACATATATACATACATACATATATAATTCAATCAATATTCAAAATAATGAATTTGGAGACAGTGCTTGATGTTATAGTAAATGATACATCAATGTCATTTGCTTTGATGTAGTGCTTTGCTAATGATAGCCATGATACAGGAGCAGTTGTGTCTAGATGTGTCCAATTGTCACCAAGAGTCTTCACAAGTCTCTAAACAATAACCATTAGTTATAAAAATTGTACGTGATAGCTTTATAATCGTAGGGTTTTAGCAAAACCCTTATTATTTTTGTTTCTTGTATAATTTGAAGTCCGTAAGTAGCTTGTTCAAGCCACTTGCAAACAGATACACACACACATAGATGCACAATATGATAACATACCCTTCCACCTACACTTCACAGCAAGGGTAAAATTGCAATTACAACACACTATACAGAGCTTTTGAAATCATTACAGTGTGATATTGTGGTCATCATGAGTGTCCTACTTGTATATCAATCCTCACATACTAATAATATCATTTCTAAGTAAAGCATTATTGTGATTATAATTATATACTCTTTGAATGAATCAGAAACCAGAAGCTAGCTAGACATAATATACAGTATGATTATGTGAATAAAATATCACCATACTGTACAGTAATTACTCAGTAGTTTCATTTCCATACTACAGTAGTTCAACAGTAATTTTGACAGTAATTGGTATACTTGTCAATTCAACACCACAGTAGTGAGACAGTAATTACTATACTATACTAACAGTAGAACTAAGATAATTACTGTTACTGTATGGTGACATTTTATTACAATATACTGTACATCAATCAGTATATTGTTGTAATGTATTGATTATCTTTATACAAAGCATGTTGAAATCATCCACAATGTGGTATGCGGTCTCTAGGAAAGCAAGAATGTAAACAGACTAACAGACCTTAAGGAAATGATTATAAAGTCATCACATACTAATAATGAGTTCATTATGGATGTGAACAGACTTTAGTATAACTAACAGACATATCAAGGGTATTTCCCTACATTCTGAACTATGTAATTATAATAATAATAGACATTACATAATTAATAACCTTATGATATTAAACTATACACTATAGTACATATAAGTTATTGAGTTACAATATAATCATGTATTAACCTTATGACATTAAACTATACACTATAGTACATATAAGTTATTGAGTTACAATATAATCATGTATTAACCTTATGACACTAAACTATATACTATAGTACATATAAGTTATTGAGTTACAGTATAATCATGTATTAACCTTATGATATTAAACTATACACTATAGTACATATAAGTTATTGAGTTACAGTATAATCATGTATTAACCTTATGACATTAAACTATATACTATAGTACATATAAGTTATTGAGTTACAGTATAATCATGTATTAACCTTATGATATTAAACTATACACTATAGTACATATAAGTTATTGAGTTACAGTATAATCATGTATTAACCTTATGATATTAAACTATACACTATAGTACATATAAAGTCATCACGTCCTAATTCTGAGGACATTGTGATTGTGAACAGACATTAATCACAGATATAATTATACATTAGTGATATAACGATAATCGGATTGGTAATCGGTATCGATCATTATTGGCCATTATTTTTACTATTGATACAGGTTATTTCTGGCAGATGTAAACAATAGTGTAAAAAGTGCACAAATACTGTCATTTCTTGTGATTATCATCATTAATTGCTTTTATGA
Source organism: Petrosia ficiformis (assembly GCA_947044365.1). Lineage (NCBI taxonomy): Eukaryota > Metazoa > Porifera > Demospongiae > Haplosclerida > Petrosiidae > Petrosia > Petrosia ficiformis. Next base: position 1,082,928 of record OX345638.1, read on the forward strand.
TACTCATAATTGAGAAAATGCTCATTTTCATTGAAAGAATCAGAAGCCAGAAGGTATACATGTAGATATAACATCGGATCGGCTATTGGTTATCGGTACATAATCTAAAGTAATTATCGGTTTATCGGAATATTGGTAAAATCTCTTATCCATGTATCACTATTATACATATACATTAATTTATACATAATATATAGAGATGTTATATCATTTTGGAAACTCCGGGCAAGATGCGTAAATGATTGAATGCTTAAGCGACAGTAGAGTCTACAGTCCATACTTCTTGGGCCCATCCCCTGACCAGTGTTCTGACCAAACACTGGTTGGCACTGGTCGGGAATAACCACCTTTCAGATGAATTAACCACCTCTTAGATAAATTAACCACCTCTTAAATAAATTAACCACCTCTCTGATATAACATATATAGGCTACCGAGACAGAATTAAGTATATACTGGATAAACAGCACTAAATGCATAGTAGAATCCATCCCACCATTCTAAATATCCTGGGCAGAAGACTGCCTAACACTCAGTAAGGTTTACACAAGAACCAGTGCTTTTGATAAGCTCATATGGTGCACCATTGGCCCAAAGAGCTTCTTATTTGGCACTGCACAGTTCTCTCTTTGGGCTAGATGGTCCAGTTAATTATGATTATATTATCACAAACAGCAACTGTTTGTTAATTGGCTCAAGATGTATTGCCAATGGCACACACATTAACCATTGTTTAGCCAATTTGGCCCATGCTTCAAAACGTATCAAAAACTGACAAGAAACTTTACAAAGTAAAGAGTGAGAAACAAATGACGATATTAGTGCTATTGGAAGATATTTGGTTTCAGACGTGAGAAAGCCAGCGAAGATTAATATGAATGATACCACAAGCTAATTATAGGATTACTCAATACCCATACACATACATGTATTCTTATGCAGCTGTCCCTACCTTACTCAGCAAGAACCCTTACAAAATAAAAGAAGTGGGCAACAAATAGCCATATTAGCTTCTTAATACATGTAATCATAATGCTTTGTTTGAGAAAAAAAGCCAGCCAATTTTAACCATACCACAAAGCAATTGTAGGGGTACTTATATAAGCCATTTTAATTTTAATCTACATGTACTTTAGCAATTTTAACATTAATGGAAGACCGAACTAGTAACAACAAAATGACTATGTGGTTAGTACTGTAGTTACCATGGTGACTACAGTACTAAGTAAAAATTTTAACAAACACCTGATTGCAAAATGTTGTGTTGTTGCACAAATGTAGTACCATATATACTCTATTAATAAGTTGCACAAAATTATTTCCCAGAAGTTTTACTTAAAAGAACAGTAATTGCTCCACTCCACTTCTGCTAATTAATCCAAAACATAAGCGTTACAGTAGCGAGAAATTGAACAAAAATATTGACTTCCAATAATCCAATTTTATTTTCAATCAATATTGCTCAAACTTCACTCGTGACAATGCATTTTCGTGAGTTAAATATTCGTGGAAAGGCTCTGCATCATGAAAAACACGAAAATTAGACCCCACAAAAACATCCCGCTATATGATACTAAACAGTGTTTCCCTCAGGATAAATATTAAGGGTGGGGGAGTGCATCCATGGTACATGATGTTTGGTTAACAATGTTCAATCAGTATTGTTTTTCAGTATAAACTTTAAAATTAAAGGGTGGGGGAGCGCCATGCTACCACCCTTTGGGGGAAACACTGGTACTAAACCGCTTCGATGAACAGCTGGCAAAAAAATTTACATGTAAATGCTATCCAGATATAGATATGTTAAAGTCGGAAGAAATTGTTTCAAAAATTGTTAAAATAGCTGGCTAAATCACAGTGATAATGTCAATGACACTCCAGCCATTGGAAGCTATTTTCCAACATGTTGCTAAAATACATGTACATGTATCAAGATATGATATAGTATTCCAATACTTTCCTAATCTCGCCTCACATTGAAAATAAATGCTAAATTCTATGAATAAGGCTGAAAGAGGAATGTGAAAGCTGAAGTCAGTGGCCCTGGGTTCGATTCCCAGTGACTACCCTCATTTGCACTTTCCTCTTTCAGCCATAATAGAATTTAGTGTTTATTCAGTATTACTAATAATGGAAGTGATTATAAAATGTCCTGTTTGGTTGTAGTTGTCTAGAAATTAAAAGAAATCAATCAAAGGTATGCACACTAGCTTGTTATAATTACTTATTAGGTATAAAATTAGACAAATTAGAAAAACCAGGTTCACTAAACTGTCCACTTCAGTGTATCGATACACCCAAAAGCCAATATTGTATCACGATATTGAATACAAATATTGATATTTGGATACGTATCACACTACATCTGTGTATTAATTACATAATTATGAGAAAGATGTGACTAACCAAATCATAAAAGATAGCACAGGAATTTTAGATACTATGAACTGTATCGGCCTCTGTAACGTATGCATATGACTTGTATGACTATAGTCTGTTCACATTCACGACATCCTCAAAATTATGGTGTGATGACTTTATATGTACTATAATGTATAGTTTAATGTCATAAGATTATGCTGTAACTCAATAATGAAGCAATGGATTGAAATTTGACATACACAAAAAAGAATGGGAAGGACTATTATATGAAAATGGTCCAGGTAGAAAGATCGTTGGACATTCCAAACTAAAGTTATGAACATTTTTCTGAAGTCATGGCAAACGTGAATGAACTTTAATCTCAACCTTCTGACGTGATTAGAAGATGTATAGGCAGAAGGGTATGGTAATCATATTGTGTCTGTTTTTGTGTTTGCAAAATGTTTGAAAACTACAAACACTGGTGGCTCAAACGAGCTACATGTACTAACAGACTTCAAATTTAAAATAACAAGAGGCTTTTGCTAAAACCTTTCACTTAAGTAATCACAATTTTTAATTTTCACAGTTACTGTTTCCAGACACGACAAGACTCTTGGGGACAACTGGACACATCTAGACATAACTACTCCTATATCATGGCTAATCACTAGCAAATCACTGCATCAAACTGCACAAAATTGGGGCAGTGGCTGCTACAACACCAAGCACAGCCTTCAAGCATTCCTGCCATGTAAATTTACTAACCAGCTCTACCTATTTCAAGTCATGTGCTATGCATGTGATTCAAGCATGCTGCATATTGACTGCTGATGTGTTTGGTGTTGTACTTCTTCATATTATTATAATTACTAACGAACACCCGCATTATTTTCTGCGAGCTACATCAGACTAATACATATATATTTGCTATTATTCTACACTTTTTGCCGATTATTTTATCTTTGCACATGCACGACTGAATCCAGTGGGTTTCTATCATTGATGATAGTAGTGATGTATTCAAAGTTCTCTGACTCTTCTCTTCCTTTTTTCTCGTTTACTTACTCTGAAAATTGAAGGCATGCGTTCATTCTTATTCTTATCATCTTAGTTCTCTAACTATTCTCTTTCTTTTTCTCAACTTCTCCATTTGCAACACTATGGGCACAGTTTCATCTTGTCGCCATGGTTTCTTCCGTATAGCATGACCTTTGAACCATGATGTACGTTACATGGACAATTATACATGTATATAGATAATTGACTTTTTAAATGACATATTCTATACATGTACATGCAATACCTGTAATATCCAGTATCTATTACCCTCTTTATCAATACCCACAGGACTCTCTCGCCAACATGGATCTTCCTCTGGAATCTTTGCCAAATATGATTTCAAGGAAGAATTACGATCAAACTGAATATCACAAAGAAACTAGAGAAAGAAATGTAGCGTATGGATGAATGGATTAATGGATGGATAAATGGAAGGATGGATGAATGGATGGATGAATAGATGGATGAATGGATGGATGTATGGATAGGATGGATGAATGAGATGGATGAATGGGATGGATGAATGAATGAGTGGATAATGAATGGATTATTGGATGAATGCTTGATCCTAGTAATGTATATATATGAAAGGGTGTAGCACCCAGTTGTGAAAACCCTGTCATTATCCATCCATTCAACCTTCCATCTATCCCCTCATTTTTTCAGTCGTCAGTCACTCATTCATTCATCCAACCACTCGTTCATTCATCCATTCATTCTTCAATTCCTTTTTAGCTCACTGATAATGTTAACTAATCTAAAGTGCCCAATTTAAATTCTTAATTACAATTTAGTTATTAGACTTGTAATTTACAATGTAGTTATAGTTTAGTTAATGAAAAGTCACAAAACTTTACTAAAAAAGAATTAGTTATAGTTATAGTAACACTAGACTACTATACCTTGGTAGCGAGGGTTTAGCATACACACGCACTAAACACACATAGATAGAGATATACAGTGTATATAGCATATTAAATGTCACCATACAGTAATTATCTTAGTTCTACTGTCAGTATAGTATAGTAATTACTGTCTCACTACTGTGAACTACTGCAGTGTGGAAATGAAACTACTGAGTAATTACTGTCAGTATAGTATAGTAATTACTGTCTCACTACTGTGGTGTTGAATTGACAAGTATACCAAGTACTGTTAAAACTGCTGTTGAAGTACTGTAGTGTGGAAATGAAACTACTGAGTAATTACTGTACTGTATGGTGGCGACTTTCACAGACATGTACAGTACATGTCAATCACTATACTGTAATAGTAATTATCTTAGTTCTACTATCAGTATAGTATAGTAATTACTGTCTCACTACTGTGGTGTTGAATTGACAAGTACACCAATTATTGTTAAAACTACTGTTGAACTACTGTAGTGTGGAAATGAAACTACTGAATAATTACTGTACTGTACTGTATGGTGGCGACTTCATTCACATATATGTATACTGTACTAGGGCTGGGCGATAGTAGCGATAGTGCGATTATCGTCGTCCTCAGAGTTACTATCATGATAGCGATAGCTAAAAATACGGTGGCCCGGAAGGTCGCGATAGTCCCAATGTTCTACGTGACAATCCCAACATTCTACGCAACAATCCGAACGTTCTACGTGACAATCCGAACGTTCTACACGAAGGTCTCTAACGTTCTATGTGACAATGTGTTAACTAGGCCAGCATTAATTAGAGCCACGCCTCAAAAATTAATTCTTGCTATAAAATTTACATGGCATCAATTGTCATTACCAGTTGGTGCTTTGTGTTTATGGCTGTGCAGGACTATCCCGAGATGACCCTGAAGTCAACAGTAAGAGACTAAGTTTGTACACCATATTATGTGTATATATATATATATATATATATATATATATAACATGGAAATTATGATTTATATAAAGATAGATAGAGCAAATGGATGTTATTGGTAATTATGTACAAACTTAGTCACTTACTGTTGACTTCAGGGTCATCTCGGGATAGTCCTGCACAGCCATAAACACAAAGCACCAACTGGTAATGACAATTGATGCCATGTAAATTTTATAGCAAGAATTAATTTTTGAGGCGTGGCTCTAATTATTAATACTGGCCTAGCATAAAACGTTAGAGACCTTCGTGTAGAATGTTGGGATTGTCGCATAGAACGTTGGGATTGTCACGTAGAACGTTGGGATTGTCATGTAGAATGTTGGGACTATCGCGACCTTCAGGGCCACCGCATAAAAACTACTATCATGATAGTGGACACGTGGTTATACGCATGCAGTCAGAACTGCCACACTTCTACAAGCCACATGAAAAAACATGCGAAGATGGCGAGCAATTCTGGTGACTGTGGAGAGATCGTTTTGGACAAAGAGCTGGAAGTTCTTGGCTCAAAGAGTGGTGTATGGCAATACTTTGGTTTCTTTGCTACAGATGGAGAATACTCAGATAAAAAAAAAAGAAAGTAAGTTTTGTGTAAGATTTTGGGTTACAAAAAAAAGATCAAGTACAGTGGAAATACGTCCAACACGAGGTTTCATTTCCAGTGCAGTCATCCTACAGCCATCTCTAAGTTAGAGACATCTTGTAGCAGTAAACAGCCAAAGAAGTGAAGGAACTTAAAGAGCTGTGTTAATATACTACATCACTATTAAATTTTGGGTTAATTATTTTAATTAAACTATCGTAATAGTATTCACTGTCGCTCTAACAAGTACTAACTATCGTGATAGTTAAAAATTTCACTATCGCCCAGCCCTATACTGTACACACACACATATAGAGGGTACCTTGCATAGTTTCAATCTCTGCTCTAAATCATAATCTTCATAATCAGATGTCTCTTTGATGTTACCAGTAGTATAAGCCAATTTTGCAGCCACCATCATCCAGTTGTCCATTGTTACTGGTCTTCGTGTTACAAAACATAACAATTGGTAATGTATAATGGTAATAGGGTCTTCCGAATGAATAAAGTCTGTAAAATCAGGTGAGAAAGAATGCTAAGGGAATATATTTTGGCTTAATTTATAACTTGTCCTATATCTAGGATGCTGCAATATGACTCCATCAGAAACTTAATTTTAACCTAAAACCTCAAAATGTAATCTGAACCCCAACCCTAAACTAATCCTGAACCCAAACCCTAAACTAATCCTGAACCCAAACCCTAAACTAATCCTGAACCCTGAGATTAATCAAATATGAAATATTATATAGAATATGTGCCCATGTACATGTAGTTTTGTCCCCACTCGACAGCCACACCCCCATTGTAAACAAGGGAGAGCATCATGAATGTAAGACAAGGACCAATCAAAAGTCTGTTCGCATTCATGTGACCTCAAAATTAGAATGTGATGACTTAATATGTGCTATAGTATATAGTTTAATATCATAAGGTTAATATCAGTAACTCAATAACGTATATGTACTATAGTGTATAGTTTAATGTCATAAGGTTAATACATGATTATACTGTAACTCAATAACTTATATGTACTATAGTATATAGTTTAATATCATAAGGTTAATACATGATTATGCTGTAACTCAATAACTTATATGTACTATAGTGTATAGTTTAATGTCATAAGGTTAATACACGATTATACTGTAACTCAATAACTTATATGTACTATAATGTATATTGTCATAAGGTTAATACTGTAATGACGAAGCAATGGATTGAAATTGACACACACACACAAAAGAACAGGAAGGATAATTATATGAAAATGGTGAATTGTTGGTTATTCCAAGCTAAAGATATGACCCTTCATTAGTTAGATTCAGCTACTAAAGCCACTTAAATTTCTAATTAATGCACATGTATCATATATTCAAGTTGTAGATATATCAAAAGACTCTAATATCTGGGGTAATGCTTATGTAATCTAGAGCCTTTAATTGGAGTATATATGGTATTATTCTGGGCATGCCGGCAGTATATGGTCAGGGTGGGGTTTCTAACTTCCTATAATGTATATAATTAATTTGTAGTATATACCATATAATAAAATTATGTTCTAATTATGTCATGCTACATTACATGAATCAAGAACCACAAAGTTATAGCTTAAAATGTCTTCCAGACAGTGGGGGCTAAACCCCTTGGCTATGCTGTGAAGATTATATTCTCTATCTCTAAAATTTTGAGCAAGCATGTCGAAGCACTTAATTACTCCGACTTACTTCTACACTTACACACATAATTATATAATTATCATAATTAAAAATAACCACACCTACTTTCTAAGACCAAAACTATATTATATCTAACATAATGATAAGTTAACTTTACTATTATTTATAAGGAAGACATTAAAGTTTAAGCTCTTTCTTACCCTTGGTAAAGAAGGCTTCTAGAGAGAGTAATGTTACTTCTGATAAACTCAAGTAATTACCGAACAGCTGGAAGAAAGAGAAACAGTGTGCAAACTCAGGATATGAAGAGGGAGGTCTGTCTGTCTCTTTTTCATCAGAAGAAAATTCCATGACCAGAGATATTAAGAAGAATGATTTCAAAATGGCTGATAACAGGACTGAACATGCCTTCCTCAAATTTCCCGCAATTTTACACGTGGTGACGTCACTATGAATAATTACTTTAATTATGTAATTTTAATTAGTCCTAAATATTCATTGATTTTAAAATGTTTTGAGTAACTGGGATGATTATTATACAAGAAAGGAATGAACCAAAACCAATTTTAATATAAATGTGTGCTTGTGTTGTAAATGTATGTACATATATATGCATATATATATATACATAACGAGTCTTGGGTGAAAAAATGGGAGAAACTACTTAAATCCAGTTACAAAAGGTATATTTTATACCAATGTAAGTACTTCACCAGGTGCATCAAAATGGAGGACCTGGTTTTGTATAGCTTTGTGATGGTAAGAAACCTGTGTTAGTTGTCAAACTAACATTTCTAGACCCTCCAGTATTCTGTTGTCGTTGGTTACTAGGAGGAGGAGCTCCATAACCAGTTGAGAAAGAGGACATGGAATAAGAGGATCCAGTAGAAGAAAATTTAGAAGACCCTCCATGAGGAGTAGAAAATTGACCTATATTAGAACCCATACCACTAGACCCTCGGTTTTGAGTACCAGGAGAGGAACTCTGAGTACTAGAAGAACCACCATGTCCACCAGTTTTAGCATGATGACTAGAATAACTTTGATTAGTAGGCTGCAGCTGGTCCTGTGAGCCATAAGATTGGGCTGAACTGAAACGAGACTCGCGTCTTGGTCCTTGAGAAGTTGCTTGTGGCATACCATAGAATCTGTTCTCATTGGACTGATCACGTGGCGGAGATTTTCTGGCTGGGGGTAAGGATGGAGAGCTGTGAGGAGAGCCTCTAGAGTAAGATGTGGATCCTTCGTAACCAGTTCGTCTTAAATATGGCGATGTTTCTCTTGTGGATGATTGGTTACCATAGCCACCACCAGGTGGACCATCAAATGGATAATCTCTTCTTTCGTGACTATAACTTCCTTGAGATCCTCCAGTGTCCCTTGGAGGGGGTCCAGAATTGTAATCATACCCAGACCTTTCGTTACCATAGTTACCATAGTCCCTACTACCTGTATATCCAGTTGAAGGTGGTGGAGGAGGACAAGAACCAGGAGGATTGTTCGGAGGAGGGCTTCGATAACTACTCCTAGAATGAGACCCAGAGTACCCAGTTCCTCCAACCCTTCCTGGATAATCATTGTGAGCGTAGTAATCATCTGACTGTCTCGATTGGGTATAACCTCCAGACCCTCCCTCGTACCCTTTATTATAGTCGTCATGGTAATGACCAGACACTTTACTACTAGAAGGTCCATATCCTTCTCCACGGGAGACCTGGTGTGATGGAGGGGGAGGTGGATATTGATGAGAACTAGAATTGTATTGGTCGTCATAGTAACCTCTTGAGGGAGGTGGCTGGTTACCGTAGAAATCAGGGGGAGGTCCTCCTGTCAAAGAAACATTGATGAATAGATGTACATGTACAATGCATTGTGTAGTGGAACTACAATCAGGTGATTATGATGTTACCATAGCAACTAAATTGTGCAACTCTTGTAACCTATACTAAACAACTGATTTTAAAGTAGGCTTAAGGTACGTACACTAATACATTTACCTCTATTAACATAGAGTGTACGTGTACATGTATATCGTTAGATGAAGGTTCTGTCAGAATTCTGTTTACAAGTGTACATATATATCTGGCTAGTTATAGTTAACTCACAATACCTTACTAAAAGAAGAGGTTTTATAGTTAACTCACAATACCTTACTAAAGGAGGTTTTAGTTATAGTTAACTCACAATACCTTACTAAAAGAGGTTTTAGTTATAGTTAACTCACAATACCTTACTAAAAGAGGTTTTAGTTAACTCACAATACCTTACTAAAGGAGGTTTTAGTTATAGTTAACTCACAATTCCTTACTAAAAGAGGTTTTAGTTATAGTTAACTCACAATTCCTTACTAAAAGAGATTTTAGTTATAGTTAACTCACAATTCCTTACTAAAAGAGGTTTTAGTTATAGTTAACTCGCATTTCCTTACTAAAAGAGGCTTTAGTTATAGTTAATTCACAATATCTTACTCTCTGACTGGTATTCAGATAGCTACTACTGCAGGACGAACCTCCTAAATATGTTACTAAACTAATATTGTCAACCTACTGCTTGTACGATCTACATTGTATAGTTTAGAAGGTCAAATTTCTGACCCCATTAATGGAAATGGAGATTCTACACCTCTTTAAGTTTCAAGACTTAAAAAGAGATAATGGTAAGTCAGATGTTCAACGAAATTCCCTCTCCATCAAATGTCTGGGTTCACGAGATTGCTTCTCATTCCGATCAACAGTCACACATAGGCCTTTACAGCAGATTACACTTGCATAGAAATATTCCTTTATGGATGGATACTTCATTGGGAATTACTATATTAAACAAGATGAACACAGGTCTGGGTGTGGAAACATTGAGCCGACTACCTGACCTATTTTCACTACTCTTGTCCTGTTCCCATATACTTTGTATACAGTTTAGTTTCAATGTACCACACATTCAGTACAATTATAGGACAATGTCCTGCATGACTGGCTGTTTCTACACCACTGCACATACGTAGGTTACTGTGAACTTGGTACTGCAGGTTAATCAGTAAGGGATCTCCCCTCCCAATAACGATCTCCTGGAATGACTTGTAATTTCTTTTTCTGGAAGTTCTACTCGAAGAGTATGAGGTACTAAATTACAACACATCAACACAAGTGCAATCTGCTGTGTTAGTACTCAAAACAGACAAAAATACTTTTGACTTAACATGAGACTGGATCTATTTTTATCAATCTATCTGTACCAGAATTTATTGGAGGTAGATACTTATACATATATTTATAGATGAGTACAATATTCTGCATTATCTTCAAAAAGATGTTTCTTTGAAATGGAAGTTAAGAAGCATCAAAAAGTGCCGTATACATCTAGATTACTACCATTCCATCTCTTTAATAACTAACTGGTACGCCTCATCAAATATATGTATGCATATTCACCTCTAGTGAATTTTAAAAGTACCTAATTGCTTGGTAATTACCCTATTTCTGGTTTGGGACAAAGTTATGCAAATATTTCATAATAACTCACTTGATCCAGAGTAACTTCCTCCACTGCCTACCCCCCTTGAAGGGGGAGGAGGTCCTCCATAGCTGTCTCTTGAAGGAGGTGGATGGTATGAATCTCTGTGTCCACCACTCTGTGGAGGTGGAGGATGAGGAGGAGGAGCATTGTACTGACCATCATGAGGAGATGGTCGGTATGGTAGTTCACGCTGAGAAGGGGGTGGATTATAAGATTGTCTTGGAGGTCCATCAAAATGTCCTCCATGTGGACCACCAGAACCTGGAGGAACTGGAGGTCCTACAGGAGGAGTATTTAAGAGGATTTTTCTGGGAATTGAAAGATGATTTGGAGGAGGTCCACTGCCCACAGGCATTGGAGGGGGCATGTTACCCATTGGAGGATGAGGGCCTTGTGGGTGTGGCTGGAATGGAGGAGGAGGACCCATACCAGGCATTCCGTGTGGAGGAGGAGGAGGACCATCCATCCTACCCTCACCAGGATGTAGTGGTCTAGGAGGGAACCCCATATTAGAAAATGGAGGCTGATGATGAGGAGGAGGTGGAGGGTGCGGATGAGGATGAGGAGGAACAGGTCCCGGAGGGTAAGGCTCAGTATTGTAAACAGTACGTTCATCCCTTCTAACATGGTCATCGTCTCTTTCTCGGCTACGCCAGTGGTCCCTAGGAGAAGGGCTTCGACTTCGGAATCTTCTTGGGGAAGGGGTTCTTCGTCTTCCTCTGGAGTCATCTCTGGATCCTCTTCCACCACGATCAGAGTCTCTCCATCCTCGTGAGGGAGGACCACTTCCACCGCTACCTCCACTGGCCCCAAAAGTGTTCTGGCCTCCGCCTCCTCCTCTGTAAGAAAATTCCACCAGTAATTTGTGACCTTCAATATCCTAAAAATCAAAAGAACTAAATAATAATTATAACATTATTGTGCATACACGTCTATGTAATGAAGTCCGTGTATTTATGTACGTGTATGTGTATGTATAGTGTAAACAGGCTGTACATATTTGTATTATTAAGCTATGTTGATATCTATGTGGTACTTGGAACTGTTGGATATGCAGACAGTATGAGGTTTGAACTTTTTAAACACACTTCAGATGTTCTATCATCTCAGCTCCTGGAGCCAGGTTGAAGAACATTTTCTAGACAATGTTTACTGCTACAGGTTGCCTGAGTGTCTCTCTAAGTACACAAGTCATATTTATATGAAGCTAGGAATGATTTAGGATTATACTTCTGTAGTAGTCCTGTTATGATGAGACTAGCCATGCACTGGCACCCTTCATAAATATAATACGCATGTTACCTCCCTAGCCCACGTGTTCCCTTAATCAATGTTCTACCCTGGATATTTTAGAGCGGTGGTTGGATTCTTTGTTGCATTTAGTATTGTTTATCAAGTTTATACCTAATTCTGTCTCAGTAGCCTATTACATGTATATGTATTATCTGAGAAGTGGTTAATTCATCTGAATGGTGATTAATTCATGCCGAGTGGTTATTCTCAACCAGTGCTGAGCAGTGTGGGTTGAACACTGTTTATTTAATAATCATGTACCAGTCCTCTACCACACCCAAAAACACACATTGGATCACAAGAAACAAACTATATTACATCAGTGTTAGCTCTTTTGACACTTGTAGTAGTAGTAGGTGCATTATGAATTTCAGCGAACAAAGGGTCCTTTTAAAACAACTGGAGAGAATACTATACCTCCTTCTTATCTCTACTCTCCCTCCACGATACGTCCTTTCTCCCCTTCATTTCATTCGTGTCTCCCACTATCCCTCTTTCCTCCCTTCATCCACACCTTCATCCCTCTCACTCATTTCCCTCACCCTCCCATTCATCCCTCGAATGGCATCTTCAGCATCTTCGACTCTCCTATATCGAATGAATGTAAAACCTCTCGGCTTATCTGTTTCTTTGTTCTTGGGTGTAAACACTAGAGTCGAGAAATAAAAAAATTAATCATTTGGCCACACCAAATGACATTAATATTATTTATGATCACTAAACCTCCCACATTGAGCTCACAATCGTCAATTTTTCCATATTTTTCAAACATAATTTGTAAATCTCTGGAACTTGTATCTGACGGATAGTTCTTCACAATTATCCTTCCTGGATGATCTCTACTATCTCTAGACATCTTTTACACCTACATGTGAAAAATAAAATGGCTGAAGCACTAAACATCACTTTGGAATATAATGTTACAAATACGGACAAATACACATCTAAGTTTTATCCTAATAGTTTTAAACAATATTACTCACAAATACTTCTCGATTAGAAATCAAATTGGAATTAAAAGAATAAGAAAAATCTTACACTCAAAAAAAAAAAACACGAGGTAACTTTAACCACGCCCCTTTACAATTAATTAATTAACTTTTATTAATGAGCTACTCCTACTGCAAAAGGTGAAGATGGCAAATTACAGTGCTCTGATCTTCATCTTATTGCTGTCTTATGGAGGCAGAACAGATGCGAAAAGAATCATGGCTGCATATTTTGCGAACTGGGCCCAGTATCACGACAAACCTTACACCTACACACCAGAAAATTTGTCACCGATTGCTGGAAGCTTGGACCAACTAATGTACGCTTTCCTGTATTTCGACGATAGTTTCAAAGTTTACACGATAGAGCCGAAAGATTCTCAGTTCATACCACAAGTCATGGCCTACAAGCAAACTAACACGAATTTGAAAGTGATTGCATCTGTAGGTGGCTGGAACTTCAAATCTGCAATGTTCTCGAAGATGGTTAGTTCCAGTGCTAATCGTAAAGCATTCATCAGTTCTCTTTTGGAAATAATGAACCAATATGGATTTGATGGTGTGGATATAGATTGGGAGTATCCATGCAGTGTACCTCGTGATGACTACATAAAATACACTTGTGCAAATATCAAGACTTCGCATGATGCAGGTGGAAAATGCCCTGATGATACAAATAACTTGCTCCAGCTTGTGAAAGAATTGAGGGATAGTTTAGGAGCAACAAAAACAATCAGTCTCGCAAGTCCTGCATCAAAAGAAAAATGGGAAAAATTGAAACTACAAGAAATGTCAAGTTATGTTGATTTCTGGCATATTATGACTTATGATTACACAGTTTCAGACATCACAAATTCTCAACTTACTGCTCCAAATTCTCCGTTGTATAACCCTCCAGAAACATCTGGTGTAGTCCAATGGAGTCTTAACTACACGGGTAAATAGATGAATCAAACAAGCATACTGTAATAATGATAATGCTATTCATGCACTCACGATGTTCCATCTCTTTTTTCCTAGTTCAAGGTTACATTGCTGCTGGAGTACCCCCGAATAAAATCATCGTTGGAATACCTTTGTATGGACATACATGGTTTGTCATACTACAATAGTTATTGGTCATAAATACTTCTGCATGTAACTGTTCATTGCATTACATGATAATTAACACGATCTAGGCTGGGATGCTGTGTTCTATTTAAACGTGCAGAAACTGCTGTCATAAGACAGATGTGCATCCATAAAATTAATGAAGTGACGTGTACAAATATACATTCTGATGTTAGACTAACAAAGAGTTGAGAAATGTGTCCACTTAGCATGCTTATAGCTATACCCTTTGTATGCATGCATACATGCACAAATAAATGTTTTTGCTTAGAAAACTGTTCAAAAGTGATAAAAGAAAACTTATTCTCCGTTGGATTTGTAATCCATTGAGCAGCTTAAAAAGCATAAAATCATTCTTGAAATATTTGAGAATGACACCACTATAGACAGATAAATAGTTTGACAATATATGAATAGATAGATAGATGGCATACGTATTAACATTATGTCAAATCTTAACTTTTTTAAAGATAGTAAGACAAGTGTTCATTGGTATTTATTTCACTGTAACTGCATGCAGGTATGTGCCAGGATTATCTGGAAAAGATTGGCAAAAGTTTGGACTGAATGCTAGCATTCAAGGTGAATAGGTATTGATGTAATATTTAACACGTTGAACAGTTCATTCTGTGAATACAATTACTAAAATGGGGGAGGTGTCCCTCCTCCACACTTTAAAGATCAATAGAATGTTCAATATATATATGTATGTATGTATGTATGTGTATAAGTATATATGTATATATGTATGTTTGTACAGGCCCACTGAGAGGGGGGGGGGGGCAACTGCCAATTATAGGAAACACGATTATAAATCTATAATTCAACGTCAAAACCTAAAACAGTGACACGTGTAATGCTGAATGAGCAATTATTGTTAATAACACGCAATTAATTAATAAACCACACCCACTATAAATACTTAATTAGATAACAAATTTTTGCCGCGCTTCGCGTCCCTTGGGCCCCTTTCAACCTCTCAGCGGCCCTGTGTTTGTATGTTTGTATGTGTGTGTGTATTGTGATGAAGTGACTATTGTTAAGAAATTAGTGTACTTTGACCTGTGTGGTCTCATCAGTTAATATAAAGCTTTATCTGTAGATTTCTGTATGTTTCTAGAATATTCTTACTTTTTTTTGTACTTTCTTTTGTGTAGATATATAAGTAGGGAGTTTGTAGTAGATATAGTAGATATAGTAGATTGAGTAGAGTGTAGTAGATATAGTAGATGTAGTAGATTGAGTAGATATAGTATATTGAGTAGACTGAGTGAGTGTTACAAAATTATTGTTTGTTATTGTGATACGTAAGTATGTGTGCACGTATGTATGTATGTATGCATGTATGTATGTATGTATGTATGTATGTACATGTTTATATCATGCAATGCACCATTTAGGTCAATGTTGTGGACCTTTTAAAAACACATATGGAGCTCTATATGGTAAAGGCTCAAAGCTATGTGGAACATACATGTATAGTGAGATTGTTGCCGCAGGTAGGTCACACACACACACATACTTAATACAAGCATAAGAAGTTGAGTTTGGAAGAACATGTAAACATTTGAGTAAATACATATAAACATGGTGTTTGTTGACCTTTGCCTGTAGTGTTTGCTGGTAAAATATATGTTGATATTTTGAAGTTCTAAACAGATGCACAATCACAGGAAGAGGGTCTATATTTGAACTGAATACAAAAAGCTATATTAGTCATAATCAATTTGTTTTTTTGCAGGTGTTCAATATTACTTTGATGTAAACACTAAAACAGCTATTGGCTATATGACAAAAGACTCAAGTGATGGCTGGACTAAAGCTGGTACATGGTTCACTTTCAGTGACAAAAATTCCATTGATGCTGTAACAAAATATATCAGTAAGTGACATAATACTATATCATGATTAGTAAATACTTTATGTATACACCAGAACATGTAAACATGCATATATACATACATACATACATACATCCATACATACATACATACATGTACATACATACATACATACATACATACATACATACATACATACACACACACACACACACACACACACACACACACACATACATACATACATACATACATTACATTTCACAATCCAGATGATAATAATCTTGGAGGTGCTTTTATTTTTGACACCTCTGAGGATACTGTTAATTATGATACCGGAGAATTCACCTACGAACTCACAAAGGCTCTTCATTCCGGTCTCCAAGGAAATGGAGAGAAACTCAATCTCTGTGATCCTAGTAAACACTGCAACATTTGTGATAGATGCTGCAAGGCGTACCTAACTAATCAAAGAGATTGTGATGCCTGCGTTGCCATTAATTGCAAGAAGCATCAAAGAAACATTGATTGATTTATATGTGTATATGTCATGCATATACACTGTGTGTATTGGTATAACAATTAATATATTACTTTTAAAATGTTCTCGTTTCATAATTATATTGTTGAGTTCAATTTGGGCTATTAATTATAGTGCTATTAAAATTTAATTATAACTACTGGTAGCAAACTTTATTGTAAGTTACGGTACTATTAATAGTAACCTGTCTTAGTACTATTAATAGTAACATGTATTGTACTATTAATAGTAACACTACTGTACTATTAATAGTAAGATGTATTGTACTATTAATACTAACACATATTGTTCTATTAATAGTAACATGTATTGTACTATTAATAGTAACGTGTATTGTACTATTAATAGTAACACTACTGTACTATTAATAGTAAGATGTATTGTACTATTAATACTAACACATATTGTTCTATTAATAGTAACATGTATTATTCTATTAATAGTAACATGTATTGTACTATTAATAGTAACATGTATTGTACTATTAACAGTAACACTATTGTACTATTAATAGTAACACACATTGCACTATTAATAGTAACACATATTGTTCTATAGTACAATACCTCTTACTATTAATAGTAGAATACCTCTTACTATTAATAGTACAGTACATGTTACTATTAATAGTACAATACATGTTACTATTAATAGTACAATACCTCTTACTATTAATAGTACAATACGCGTTACTATTAATAGTACAATACCTCTTACTATTAATAGTACAATACGCATTACTATTAATAGTACAATACCTGTTACTATTAATAGTACAATACCTCTTACTATTAATAGTACAATACGCGTTATTATTAATAGTACAATACGCATTACTATTAATAGTACAATACATGTTACTATTAATAGTACAATACGCGTTACTATTAATAGTACAATACGCATTACTATTAATAATACAATACATGTTACTATTAATAGGACAATACATGTTACTATTAATAGTACAATACATGTTACTATTCATACTACAATACAGTCAATAGTAATGTGTACTATGCAGTAACTTAAGTATTAATTATAATTTTACTGCCAACAAGTATCATGTAATTGTGTTGTACTTTTATTAGTACTGTGCTATTAATAGTAACATTGTACTGCCAACGTAATTGTGTTGTACTTTTATTAGTACTGTGCTATTAATAGTAACATTGTACTGCCAATGTAATTGTGTTGTACTTTTATTAGTACTGTGCTATTAATAGTAACATTGTACTGCCAACGTAATTGTGTTGTACTTTTATTAGTACTGTGCTATTAATAGTAACATTGTACTGCCAACGTAATTGTGTTGTACTTTTATTAGTACTGTGCTATTAATAGTAACATTGTACTGCCAACGTAATTGTGTTGTACTTTTATTAGTACTGTGCTATTAATAGTAACATTGTACTGCCAACGTAATTGTGTTGTACTTTTATTAGTACTGTGCTATTAATAGTAACATTGTACTGCCAACGTAATTGTGTTGTATTTTTATTAGAATTGTGCTATTAATAGTAACATTGTACTGCCAACGTAATTGTGTTGTACTTTTATTAGTACTGTGCTATTAATAGTAACATTGTACTGCCAACGTAATTGTGTTGTACTTTTATTAGTACTGTGCTATTAATAGTAACATTGTACTGCCAACGTAATTGTGTTGTACTTTTATTAGTACTGTGCTATTAATAGTAACATTGTACTGCCAACGTAATTGTGTTGTATTTTTATTAGAATTGTGCTATTAATAGTAACATTGTACTGCCAACGTAATTGTGTTGTACTTTTATTAGTACTGTGCTATTAATAGTGACATTGTACTGCCAACGTAATTGTGTTGTACTTTTATTAGTACTGTGCTATTAATAGTAACATTGTACTACCAACGTAATTGTGTTGTATTTTTATTAGAATTGTGCTATTAATAGTAACATTGTACTGCCAACGTAATTGTGTTGTACTTTTATTAGTACTGTGCTATTAATAGTGACATTGTACTGCCAACGTAATTGTGTTGTACTTTTATTAGTACTGTGCTATTAATAGTAACATTGTACTACCAACGTAATTGTGTTGTATTTTTATTAGAATTGTGCTATTAATAGTAACATATAAATTATAATTCTACAGTGAATTTATTTTGGGATTGTGTTGTATTTTTATTAGAATTGTGCTATTAATAGTAACGTAAATTAGATATTAATTGTCAACATATTTTAAGTCGTTGTAAAACTGTCTCAGCAGCTGCTACTGAACTGGACTCCAAACTACGATACTCTGCTACCAGTGAATTAAGACTCTCATACCCAGTCTCAAAGAGACTCATGTCCATTCCATCAACTTTGGTATAATGATGAATATGAGCCTATGAAACGAATATATATGTGTCCAACTATCTTGACATATGTATGTCTGAAAAGATATACCTTTCTTCTGTATAATTTTTGAAACCTCTGTCCGATGGTGTCCAATGATTGTGTAAAACAAGTATTATTAGCCAGTGTCAATAGTGAGTATGGCTAGAGGAAAAGAACATATGTATGTAGTTGCTATGGTAACTGTTATGGTTAAGTATTATTAAATTCATATTGGTTCTCTTTAAGTTAGTCGATGTTGTTGCTATAGTAACTGTTACTTTCAATTGTTGAAAAATAAAATTTGCGCTATTGCTACTTGTAGAATGTTGTTGCTATGGTAACTGTTATTGTTATTGCTGCTGGTAAATTTGCATAGTGTTCACTTGGTTTATAGGGGGTGTTGAACAAAGTCCTGTCTTCCAACCTTCTTGATTCCAATGAACAAATTTAAGTGATGGTCTGAGTCTAATACAATATACATACATGTATAATTTATATATAATATTATATATATAATATTATATATATGCACTATATATAATATGCTAACTGGTCCTATATACAAAATATAGAACCTGAGTTTTGTGTCCGAGGATGTGATATAGCCCGAGCCTGTGAGGGCTATATCACATCCTCGGACACAAAATGAGGGTCCTATATTTTGTATATAGGACCTATTAGCATACTATATACAATATATTGTATGACGGTGAGATCTCCTGCATAGTGTGCACATGGAAGGTCTATACAATATATAGACCTCACCACATCAAAGGGATGATGTCACCATCATACTATAATTATGTAAGATATACGTATATGTAGTAACATACAGACAGAAATGTATTAACATCATGGATGGATAATGGATGGATAAATTGATGGATGGATAGATACATAGATGACAGGCGAATGGATGAATGAAACAGATGGATGAATTACGCAATAGATGAAGAATGAATACGTAGATAGATGGAAGATGGGACACACACAAACCTCTCAATATTTGTTCTAATATCTGATATATTGACTTTCCCACGCAGCATCAGAGCACATGCTAAATACCTTTAAAAACGAGGAAATCAACAAAACAGAGACAAGGAGACAGACAGGGAGACAGACAGAGAGACAGACAGAGAGAACAGACAAAGAGACAGACAAAGTGAAAAAGACAGAAACGGAGAAACAGACATATAGACAGACAGACAGACAGAGACAGACAGACAGACAGACAGACATACATGCAGACAGACAGACAGACAGACAGACAGAGAGGAGATTTAGGTATATATTTACTAACATGCCATGTTTGGGATCAGCTTTGATTAGTTGACAATCTCTAGAAAAGGCATCCGAGAATGCTTGATCAAGTCTAATGAATATAATTAATGTGTGTAATATATATATGAATATTAATTGTTTTATTGTTGGTATGTCTAAATATCCATACATCACAACTGAAGAAGACCTCAAGCCAAACCGCTGTGTGCAGTTACATTCACTGTTTTACTAAAATCTCTGTCCTTCCATATATTTATCAGTCCATTCATCTATCTGTCTGCCAGTTCATCCGTCTTCCATTCAATAATCTTTTTCACAGTCCATCCCTCCATTTATTATTTGTCTGACTACAAGCCCAACCTTCTTGGAGGTAAGGCAGAGTCTTGCAGACCATAGAGTGGAGTCATTGCAGGGATGAGATAGTGTAGACGAGGAAAAGGGACTAGATTCATTGTTATTTCATTTAAATCAACATTTAGTGACCCCTCGAATCTAGAAGCACTGGCAAAAAAAAACAGAAAAGAAAGATACATGTATGTATGTACATGTATGTATGTATATATGTACATATGTACATATGTATGTATTTATGCATGTGTATGTATGTATGTATGTATGTACGTACATATGTATGTATGCACGTATGTATGTATGTATGTATGTATGTATGTACGTATGTATGTACGTATGTATGCATGTATGTATGTACGTATGTACGTATGTACGTATGTATGTATGTATGTATGTACGTATGTATGTATGTACGTATGTACGTATGTATGTACGTATGTATGTACGTATGTATGTACGTACGTATGTACATATGTATGTACGTACATATGTACGTATGTACGTATGTATGTACGTATGTATGTATGTATGTATGTACGTATGTATGTATGTATGTATGTATGCATGTATGTATAAATACAGACAGAGAGACAGAAGAGAGAGAGAAACCAAGTATCAACATCAAGAATACAAACAGAGCAGATGCATATATAGTTGTCGAAAAACAAATAAATAGACAAACAAAGAGAGAGACAAACAAACAACAGATGGACAGACAGTCACCTTGTTAGATTAAGAAGTAAATTAGCTACGATATTGTTCATACTATCAAACGGTTTTTTATCTTTAAGGATATTTTTAGTTCTTCCACTTTCTGTTATACCAGTACCATGTTTAGCAGCTGATGGACCTCTCATATCAGAAGCTTTGTATATTTTAGTACATATGTCTAGTAAAGCCTATATTAAGAAATGATTATGTATGTATGTATGTATGTTTGTACGTACATTATAATAACATTATTAATAGTAATATGCATGGTACTATTAATAGTAAGATGCATTGTACTATTAATAGTAACATTACAACTATTAATAGTACAATACATGTTACTATTAATAGTACAATACGTGTTACTATTAATAGTACAATACATGTTACTATTAATAGTACAATACATGTTACTATTAATAGTACAATACATGTTACTATTAATAGTACAGTACATGTTACTATTAATAGCACAATACAGGTTACTATTAATAGTATAATACATGTTACTATTAATAGTACAATTTTAAGACTAGTTACTAACCTGATTTTCAATCGGCAGAACGCAATCAGCTTTC
Source organism: Petrosia ficiformis (assembly GCA_947044365.1). Taxonomy (NCBI): domain Eukaryota; kingdom Metazoa; phylum Porifera; class Demospongiae; order Haplosclerida; family Petrosiidae; genus Petrosia; species Petrosia ficiformis. Next base: position 1,105,064 of record OX345638.1, read on the forward strand.
TCTGTCAACTCATGTAATGCTAAGATGCTTGATGTCAGTAAAAATCATATAATTAATTAACTAAGATTTAATACAAAAATACAACTATACCAATTGTATGGTGATGTAATAACATCATCATCATCACTAGGAAATACTGCAACAACAAATCTGTATGTATGTATGTATGTATGTATGTATGTATGTATGTATGTATGTATGTATGTATGTATGTACATATGTATGTATGTATATATGTACATTGTATGTATGTATGTATGTATGTATGTATGTATGTATGTATGTATGTATGTATGTATGTATGTGTGTATACATGCACATATGTATATAATATCTACGAACCTGTATATGTCTGGGTACTCATTCTGAAGTAAATTCAGAATTTTAGTCCCCACTCCAGAACCAGTTCCTGAATGAGAATGAGGATAGAATAGAACGTAAACTTACAGATTCACATAATATTGACACGCCCACCTCCACCCATAGAGTGGATTATAAAGAAAGATTGCAGACAGTCACACTGTTCGGCAGATTTACGAACAATATCAATTATTTCTTCATGATATTGGTCTCCATACGTTTTATAACCTACAGCCCTGTGAGAAGAAATAATGGATAAATGAATGAATGAATGGATGAATGGATAGATGGATGGACAGATGGATGGATAAATGAATGAATGAATAAATGAATGAATGGATGAATGGATGGATGGATGGATGGATGGATGGATAAATGAATGGATGGATAAATGGATAGATGGATGGACAAATGGATGGATGGATGGATGGATAAATGAATGAATGAATAAATGAATGAATGGATGAATGGATAGATGGATGGACAGATGGATGGATAAATGAATGGATGGATAAATGGTGAATGGATTGATGGTAATAAGTACCAATTATTTCCAGATCCAGACACATCAGTAATCAATTGCCGATGATCAAACACTTCCCCTAGGGGACTATGAAGCAGTTCACTGACCACACCTTCTTCCATGTCAACAAGTACAGCCTGTATACGTGCATGAAATCTCATGACCTTTGACCTCATAAAATCAATATACATAAGTTATACTTACACGAGCTTTTAAAGATCTTATCTTTGTTTTCCCGGTGTCGACAGGAAGATCGTTTCCTCTACATACATATATCACAAGTACATGTGCTTGTACTCTTAATTACATACATATATAACTATACATACATATATGTACATACATACGTACTTACGTACGTACATACGTACATACATCGTACATAATTATAATCATATAAAACATATTGTATGTATGTACATGTTATATACTATATCATTTATACTGCATGCTATACAAACATACATATTCACTTACACAGATGATGATTATTAATTTATAATATATACTACAAATATCTACACATATTTACAGTATAGTATATATGAACGTAGTATTATAATTATACAGTTATATATATAATTATGTACATATGCATGTGAGCATTCATGTACGTACATGTATGTCATATTTATTATGGATCATACTTTGAGTCAACATTCCTGAAGAATGTGTTCAGTGGCTCATCAAATAATCCAGCCTAGAGATAAATACGTACAATATACATAATTATACATATGTACAATGCCATAGGTACATACATACATACGTATATGTATGTAATTGCGTGTGCATGTATACTGGCATGTATATATATATATATATATATATATATATATATATATATATATATATGTAATATATATAGTATGCTAACAGGTCCTATATACACCTAAGTTTGTGTCTGAGGATGTGATATAGCCCGAGCCTGCAAGGGCTATATCACATCTGAGGACACAAAATGAGGGTCCTATATGCAATACGGTATATAGGACCTATTAGCATACTATATACAATATATTGTATGATGGTAACATCTCCTGCATAGTGTGCACATGGAAGGTCTATATACAATATATAGGACTCACCACATCATTATATAATAATGTGTCATAATTATATAATAATGTGTCATGCCAAATTGAAATTCTCTACTATCATAAGTACTTCATATACACATGCATATAATTATATGTATACGTACATACATACAGTGGAATTATACATACATACATATGTGAGTGAAACACGTGTATAACTTCAAAAATGAATTACAAATTATTAATTAATTTTGTAACCATTACTTTACATTACACATGCACACCACCTTATTCCAGTGTGCATGTTCTCGCAGAGCAAGATCCCAAAAACTCCGACCAACCTGTTACCATGGAAACAAATTGTACGTACTCTTCAGTACTATCTAAAAACTCACATACGTACCTGATTACCACACTGACCAACTGTAAAGAAAAAGTATATATGTACGTACGTAAATACCATTCATTTTAATTAATTAATTATTATTAATTAATTAATTATTGTAATGCTATATATATATATAATTTTATATTTAATTAATTATTATTGATATTCCATAATGTACCTTGTATTACAATTGATTGAGTCATCAATAATCAATTAAGAATTTAATTATGACCACACCCATTATATGTATCAGCAAAATTTGAACCTCCTTAAATTAGAAAGGAAGTCAAGATGAATCGTTTCATTTCTAAATTACCATCTTCAAGACTTGTTTTAAGGTTTGGATAAATGTATATATATATCTACTTTGACTAATTAATTATGTCAAGACAATTCCTATACCAGCTAGACACATGTCCATACCACTTATATTTATAATTAATTATTTATATATCTTTAATTCCAGAAGACTGTATTATGGTGCACCTTCATTACAAGTTGCAGCTATACGTCACTATAGTAACGGGAAAGCCCCTGTAAGTCTAAACATTAATTATTATCATTTTATATAATATAATATGTATATATATAGGAAACGGATTCTTTTATAATGAATATATTTCGTGGACAAATGAATACTAAAGAAGTCTTCCCGTTTCCTCAAGGTCAGTCCGATAAAGAGTAAGTGTTTTGTCCCCGTTCTCAAGATGTGGGAATGGGTCTGGGGACTACTAGTAGGGCTATCTAAACCATTAAGCAATAGACTCTGTTACCATAGCAACCACATTTGTGACCACAAATTGAAGAGTATAAGGATAGAAGTACCAATTAATGGAATATGTGTTAGACTCGGGATTCATAATCTCCTCGGATTTGTCTAGGAGATTATATATCCACCTGGAGTTTGACGTACGTACGTGTGTATGTGACATGATTTTCAAAAAGGAACAGTCTCGCGCAAAATAATATTTTGATCAAATTCTTACATTTAATTGCTTGCCATTCCTCAAATGTGCACAGGAAGACAATGAAATGCAGTATCTAAGAAGATTAATAATATATAGCATACAGGCATTTGCCGAAATAAAGGGGGGATGAAGACCTCATCCATGGCCAACTAGGGGGTGTCGGTCATGGTTCCCAGGAAAATATAATTTTAGACTCTCTGAGATCACTTCTGGTACATTTTCAGATAAATATTTGCATGACCATAAAAGATATTTGCTGAGCAGGTTTGATGTTGCAAAGGGGGGGGGGACAAATGCCCTCTCCCCTAAATGCAGCCCTGCTTACATGTCATTCTGTTATTTTGTACAGGAGGTCAATGAAATTCAGTATCTAAGAAGCTTAATAACAGCTCTTCCTGGATACCAAATTTCACTGACTTCCTGTGCAAAATGGTGGAATGATGAGCAATTAGATGTAAACGTTTGATCCAAATTATTTGGTGTGGCAAAGTGTCCCAAATGAGGTTACGTGTACTTAGTCACTTAAAATAGCAAATAGTTAGCATGCATTAGCAAATATATATGCATTAGCTTCTGAGGACATCGAAAATGATTTTCTGTATATGAAATATGAAATTATCTAAGTTGGATGGTGTCATACACTTTACATTTAATTAAATTATTCTTTTTTTCTCATTAGTTTTGAATGAAGAGCAGTTACAAAATATTGGAATGTTTGTTGATCCTTGCAACAGATTTTTTGAAGTGAGTGGGTTCTTGAATAATTAGAGTATATATGGTACTACACTGAGCAGGGGTGGAGTTTCTATCATAGAATTATAGTATATTATAGTACCATATTATAGTACCATATATGCTCTAATTATAAATAATTTCAAATTTCCTCTTCCTCCTTTTTCTCTTTCTATTTCCAGGAAGTGAATGATGCGGGTCGAAACGACAGAGAGGAAACTGTCCCTCCAGAGATAATGGCTCAGCTGAAAGACCTTGGAGCATTTGGTCTTCAAGTTCCTACAGAGTATAACGGATTGGGTCTCAATAACACACAGTATGCTAAAATGGTGGAATTGGTCGGTGGATATGATCTTGGAGTGGGGATAATGCTTGGTGCTCATCAGGTAATTAATTATTATTATACATATATATCATCACACACTGACCAATCAGATCACTGTATGTACATGTATGTATGTATGTCCATGTATAAGTATGTGTGTACATGTACTGTATGTATGTTTGTACATGTACATGTATGTATGATATTAGTAATTATAGTATGTATGTACATGTACATATGTATGTGTATATATGTTTGTGTGTATGTACATATATATGTATGTATGTAATGCTATGTATGTATGTATGTACATATGTATGTATGTACACACGTACATGTGTATGTATATATAATTATGTATGTACAGTGTACTATGTACGACGTACACATGTATGTACATGTAAGTATGTATGCACATATACGAGTTATAAAATCTCTATTTCGTAGTCCATTGGTTTCAAGGGAATATTGTTATATGGAACAGACGAGCAGAAAACTAAGTACCTTCCTTCAGTGAGTTTGTCACATGATTAATATACATCTGTCATGTGATCTTTACAACATTAGTTGGCTTCAGGGGAGAAGATGGCAGCCTATTGTTTGACTGAACCAACAAGTGGATCTGACGCTAGTGTAAAATATTGTTGTTTGTTTTTAAATTTATATGTACAATAATTATAGTATTATGATTGTATTATTTGTATTATATTTATATATTATATAATACATGTATTATGTATGTATGTGTGTATGTATGTGTTTACATATGTACATGTACATATGTATGTATGTATGTATGTTATACTTATGTATGCATGTATGTATGTATGTATATACAGTGTGTACGTACATACATGTATGTACATACATTTGTAAGTACATGTACGTATGTTCATACGTATGTATATATGTATGTATGTATGTATGTATGTACATGTATGTATGCATGTATGTATGTATATATGTATGTATGTATGTTCAGTCATTATGTTATATGTAACTATGTATACAAGTATATATGTACATATATACACATGTACATGTATATATATATATATATATATATATATATATATATTCCACTCAGTCAATACGTACAAGAGCTGAGTTGAGTGACGATGGAAAGAATTACATTTTAAATGGAGGAAAGATTTGGTATGCCTATATCTGACACTCTCTCTCCTTTCTCTTCCCTCTTTGGTTTCTGCTCCCATCTCTCTCTATCTCACTTTTCCCCTCCCCTCCTTCTCCTCAAAACCTTCCATCCCCTTCCTCTCCCCTTCCATCCCCTCTTCCATCCCCACTTTTCCCCTCCCCTCTCTCCAGCCTTTCTTTCTAGCTCATATTCTTTTTGTTAATTCTATAGGATTAGTAATGGTGGTATTGCTGATGTATTTACTGTATTTGCTCAAACACCTGTCAAGGACCCAAACACAGGAGAAACAAAAGATAAGGTCTCTGCTTTCATCGTGGAGAGATCTTATTCAGGAGTTACAAGGTAAGAAATACACACACACATACACACACGCATGTATTATTATAAAAATTACCGTTATGATTTTAACCCTTAATCGTTATATTATGTACATCTCTGTACATCTTTGTATAGTGGTCCTCCCGAAAAGAAAATGGGAATCAAAGCTTCAAACACTGCTGAGGTACATGTATTGTATTGATGTCTTTACGTACTGTATATATGTACATGTATGTATGTATGTATATATATGTATATGTATGTATGCTGAGGTATTGTATTGATGTCTTTACGTACTGTATATATGTACATGTATGTATGTATGTATATATATGTATATGTATGTATGCTGAGGTATTGTATTGATGTCTTTACGTACTGTATATATGTACATGTATGTATGTATGTATATATATGTATATGTATGTATGCTGAGGTATTGTATTGATGTCTTTACGTACTGTATATATGTACATGTATGTATGTATGTATATATATGTATATGTATGTATGCTGAGGTATTGTATTGATGTCTTTACGTACTGTATATATGTACATGTATGTATGTATGTATATATATGTATATGTATGTATGCTGAGGTATTGTATTGATGTCTTTACGTACTGTATATATGTACATGTATGTATGTATGTATATATATGTATATGTATGTATGCTGAGGTATTGTATTGATGTCTTTACGTACTGTATATATGTACATGTATGTATGTATGTATATATATGTATATGTATGTATGCTGAGGTATTGTATTGATGTCTTTACGTACTGTATATATGTACATGTATGTATGTATGTATATATATGTATATGTATGTATGCTGAGGTATTGTATTGATGTCTTTACGTACTGTATATATGTACATGTATGTATGTATGTATATATATGTATATGTATGTATGCTGAGGTATTGTATTGATGTCTTTACGTACTGTATATATGTACATGTATGTATGTATGTATATATATGTATATGTATGTATGTACATGTATGTATGTACGTAATTATGTATGTATGTAGTATGTACATGTATGTATGTATGTGTGTAGTATGTACATGTATGTATGTATGTATGTATGTATTTATGTATGTATGTATGTAGTATGTACATGTATGTATGTATGTATCAGGGCATAAACGAAGGTGATTTTTACACCTTCGAAGGTTTGTTTCAACTAGAACAAGAAGGTTCATAAAGGTGTAACACTATGAATGTGTTAACAAGTTTGTACCTATACAAGTGTTTATCTAATGGGAGACCTCTTAATTCAGAAAATGGCAGATGAGATTCAGTACATTCTGGTTTTGAAAGTCCACGCTCTCGTCCATGGTCTCTTCACTCTCAGCTATTATCAATCTCCACGTGACAAATGTAATAATTAATTAAGAGTTATAAATAATCATTGCAGCAAATAATTAACCACGTGTTAATTGCGAACCTTTGTGGAATGGATTCTACCTTCAAAGGTAAGGAATTATAACGAACCTTCGAATGTTATCACCTTTGTTTATGCCCTGGTATGTATGTATGTATGTATGTTTGTATGTATGTATGTATGTATGTATTTATGTATGTATGTATATAGTATGTACATGTATGTATGTATGTATGTATGTATGTATGTTAAACATAGATACATACATGTACGTGCATACATACTTACATTATCTTACAGGTTCATTTTGATAATGTTAAAGTTCCAGTTTCAAATTTGTTGGGAAGTATGTTAATTTCGAATTAAAAAATTAAAATTCTATTATAATTATGTTTGTTAATTACATGTAGAAGAGGGGGAGGGGTTTAAAGTGGCTATGCATATACTGAACAATGGTAGATTTGGAATGGCAGGTGCTCTTTCTGGTACTATGAAAAAACTAATATCTAGAGCAGTGAGTATATATATCATACACTCATTCATCCATCCATCCATCTATTCATTCATCCATCCATTCATCCATCCATCCATTCATCATCCATCCATCCGTTTATCCATTCATCTTATGCATCTATTCACCCATTCATTCATGTAACTATCTATTTATCCATTGCATCCATTCATTTTGTTTGTTACAGGTAGAACAAGTCACATCTCGAGTACAGTTTGGAAACAAGTTAGAAGTGTATGGAGTTGTACAAGAAAAATTAGCTAGAATGACCATAGCACAATATGTTACTGAGGTAACCCTTTATCATATATACATATAATGTATTATAACTACATGACGTACATGTATTTGTATATACTTTCATGCATGTATTAAGTACTTACGTGTACATATACATACATACATATATACATGTGTACATACATACATACATGCATGCCTGGGTAGCTCAGTTGGTAGAGCATCTGTCTGGAATACAGAGTGTCGTGGGTTCGAATCCCACCTGAGGCAACTCTCATTTTTCATTTTTCCATTGTCTCAGGTGTCTGTCTGTCTTTCTTTCTTTCTTTCTTTCTTTCTTTCTTTCAGATATCATATATATATATACATGTACAAAATTGTACGTACATACATACATACATATGTACATACATACATACATGTACATACATACATACACACATACATACATACACACATACACACATACATACATACACACATACATACATACATACATACATACATACAGTCAATAGCATACCTGTTAAGTGGTATAATGGACTTAGGATCGGAAGAATTTCAATTGGAAGCAGCGATCAGTAAAATATATGGATCAGTATGTTATATACTAGATAGATATATAGATGGATATATAATATATGGATCAGTATGTTATATACTAGATAGATATGTAGATGGATATATAATATATGGATCAGTATGTTATATACTAGATAGATATATAGATGGATATATAATATATGGATCAGTATGTTATATACTAGATAGATATATAGATGGATATATAATATATGGATCAGTATGTTATATACTAGATAGATATGTAGATGGATATATAATATATGGATCAGTATGTTATATACTAGATAGATATGTAGATGGATATATAATATATGGATCAGTATGTTATATACTAGATAGATATATAGATGGATATATAATATATGGATCAGTATGTTATATACTAGATAGATATGTAGATGGATATATAATATATGGATCAGTATGTTATATACTAGATAGATATGTAGATGGATATATAATATATGGATCAGTATGTTATATACTAGATAGATATGTAGATGGATATATAATATATGGATCAGTATGTTATATACTAGATAGATATATAGATGGATATATAATATATGGATCAGTATGTTATATACTAGATAGATATATAGATGGATATATAATATATGGATCAGTATGTTATATACTAGATAGATATGTAGATGGATATATAATATATGGATCAGTATGTTATATACTAGATAGATATGTAGATGGATATATAATATATGGATCAGTATGTTATATACTAGATAGATATATAGATGGATATATAATATATAGATCAGTATGTTATATACTAGATGGATATATAATATATGGATCAGTATGTTATATACTAGATAGATATATAGATGGATATATAATATATGGATCAGTATGTTATATACTAGATAGATATATAGATGGATATATAATATATGGATCAGTATGTTGTATACTAGATAGATATATAGATGGATATATAATTCATTTATAGGAGTCTGCTTGGATGGTAGCTGATGAGTGTATTCAACTTCATGGAGGAATGGGATACATGTCTGTGAGTTGTTTCCCTTTTTAACCTCCATATCTTCCTTCTCCTCTACTGTACCTCTCCTCCTCCTTGTGATGTCCACATGTTTTCATCAAATATCCATGTCCCATTCATCCTGTAACCCTTAACAACTATATATACTGTGTATAGGAATCTCCCCTAGCAGACATTGGTACATAGACTGTTAATGACAACTTGGACATGAATGCCTCCACCTCCTCTTCCTCCTTGCCTCTTTTTCCTCCTCCTTCTCCTTCTCATCTTCCTCCTCCTTCTCATCTTCCTCCTCCCTCTTTCTCCTCCTCTTCATACCCTCCTCTTTCTCCTCATCCTCCTTCTCCTCCTCCTTCTCATCTTCCTCCTCCCTCTTTCTCCTCCTCTTCATACTTCTCCTACTCATCTTCCTCTTCATCTTCTCTTTTTTACTAGGAATGTGGTCTAGAGAGATTCATGAGGGATCTTCGTATATTTCGTATTTTTGAAGGAAGTAATGACATATTGAGACTCTTTATATCACTCACTGGATTACAAGTAAACAAAAAGCCAGGGTTGAAGTCTGGGATTTCAAAAGTTCAATACTAACTATTAGTTATTATAATAGCAGTAATAACAAGAAGACGTTTCCCATGTTACTAATAATAACAGGAGGTACTACATGTGCCATCAGAAGTAGCCCTCAGAGGGCCAACATTTTAAGGGAGATTTTAGTTATCACAGTGCTCGAAATAGGTTTTGAAGTGTCCAGTAGAAACAGCTGGACAAAATAATATTTGACCAGCGAATTGTGAATTTTGTCCAGAAAACCAGCACTGTACCCATTTATGGCTTATGAGATGTAGAAGTAACCCACTAGGCCATGACTGCTCTTGACTAATAATTAACCTTGTTGTGAGGTTAATGTTCTTATTTTGTTGTATTATTCGTATAACTAATCAGACAATTTATCCAGTCAATTGCAATTTTGTCTGGACAAAAAGCCAAAATGTCCGGAAAATGGCCAATTGCTGGACATTATTTTCATCATATCTCCACTCACTCACTCTCCTAGGAGCAGTGTGCTTTACATGATCAATTGAAAACAATAATTATATAATAATTATTGTGTACTCATTCCATTTATCCTTTCTCATCATTTAGTATGCTGGTAAACACTTGAGAGAAATTGAAAAATCGGTAAAGAGTGGAAGTCTTGGAACACTATTCTCCGAGGGAACTAAACGAACTATGAGGTATAGTACAACTGACTATATGTGTATATCTATTTGCATCAGGGTTCCATAAGGATTTTTCCCAGAGGAGCACACCCTCCCCCTCCCCCAGGTGCTTTGTGCTTCACATGATCATTGCTTGACAAAAAAGCTTTTAAAGTTAAGTCCTGAATATTAGCTAGCTATTGCAACATTCACCAATCTCTGTAGTATAAACTGAAAGAAAAATGTTGTTTGATGTTAAAAGACATTTAGTCTTAAATCTAGGAGGGGACTCAAGCTCCCTACTGTATGAAACTCTGTATTTATCTTATCTAAATATTATTTTATCTATCTATGTATATCTTCATACAGAATGGTAGGTATGTCTACTGTTAGTTCTATTGGTAATGAAGTTCACAGTGATTTAAGTACATCAGCTGATCAGGTATGAGTGTATGTATATATGTATGTACACGTGTATGTATGTATGTATGTATGTATGTATGTATGTATGTATGTATGTATGTATGTATGTATGTATGTATGTATGTATGTATGTATGTATGTATGTATGTATGTACATACGTATGTACATATATATGTAAGTACGTACATACATACATACATACATACATACATACATACATACATACGTACATGTAGCTATACCTGTAGCTGTACTGTGTGTACATGTAGTCTCATACATGTAGTGTATAAGTATGTATATGTTTGTAACACACACTTACCTGCAGCTATCAAAATGTGTTAGTGAATTTGGAGGAGCAAGTGAGAAATTATTAACACAATACAGAAAGAATATTATCCGTGAGTTCCTTTACCTGCATTCTTATCACTGTATTATAAGTACATAACTCTTTGATAGATGAACAGTTTATACTACAGAGATTGGCTAACGCTGCAATAGATATCTACGGAATGGCTGCTGTACTATCAAGGTAATGAATCTACTAATGCACAAGGATAGACAGACAGACAGATGTACATGTACATACATAGTTATATGCACACACACACACATAAACACTATTAAATTGGTTACCACTGTTACATGTACATACATGTATACATGTGGTTTTATACTTCATATGTCTTGTTTACCATACCATGGTTATTGGTTGCCATGGTGACTATGTACTTACTCCTTACTTCCACACACACACACACATACATTAGTTACCATAACATGGTTATTGGTTGCCATGGTGACTGGGTACTTACTCCTCACTTCCCCGCACATACATTATGTACATTATCATTAGTTACCATACCATGGTTATTGGTTGCCATGGTGACTGGGTACTTACTCCTCACTTCCATGCACACACACACATACATTATGTACAATATCATTAGTTATCATACCATGGTTATTGGTTGCCATGGTGACTATATACTTACTCTTCACTTCCACACACACACACATACATTAGTTACCATAACATGATTATTGGTTGCCATGGTGACTATGTACTTACTCCTCACTTTCACACACACCCATACATTAGTTACCATAACATGGTTATTGGTTGCCATGGTGACTGGATACTTACTCTTCACTTCCACACACACACACACACACACACACACACACACACACGCACACATACATTATCATTAGTTATCATACCATGTTATTGGTTACCATGGTGACTGGGTACTTAATCCTCACTTTTATTTCTTCAGGGCCAGTAGATCTCTGTCTTTAAATTTCCCCGGAGCTAAACACGAAGCCCTTCTTACCACCACATTCTGTCAACAAGCTTATAGTCGCACTATAGTAAACCTTGCTTCCTTATTTGATAGTACTGAACTAAAGATTGATTCTTCCATGTCATCTGTTGCCAAGGAGATCACTGAAAATGGAGGCGTAGTAGCAACACACCCATTAAACCTGTAACACTAGGTTGTTTTTTAAGTTCATGCCAACATCATATATATTATATATATATTATATGTATTAATCCTGTAATCCTATAGACTAAATAGTATATAATATAATAGGTCTTGTGACTTGCTAATTTTTGTGATTACTGGACCCTACTCCTAGCTCCAATGTAATGTGAATTGTGTAATAATATTTGGGAATAAAAAATTGATTAATGACACTAAAAATTGTGATGTAACATGATGTAACATGATGTAACACAATTGGGCAACATGTAATTTTATCATGTAACACGTAAATACAATGTGTATGATACAAACTATTCATACTATATTAATAGCAACTGTCATGTGATTGTCATGTGACTCAACAGCAAGTAGGTCCATGTTGTATCACATTCACATTGATTCCACTGATTGCTTTCCTTATGGCTTCCAACCGATGAATATTAAAACCATTTCCAGAGAAGGGTACCCAGAAAAATAAACAGTTGAATATGAAAGCTAGTGGACAGCATGCAGGGAAGAGTCCAGAGGAATAGGACCTGGCTTCAGCATGTGTGACTGTGGAATAAATAATATGATGCATTATGACATCATCACTCATTACTAATGAGATTATGAATATTGTATAAACAGATAAGTGGATAATAATTATCATTTTGGATAAAGTAAAAAGAATGGTTCCTTTAATTAGAATGGGCTTTGTTAGTTTCTTTTGTGAGCTTATTAATTTATTTTGTTTTGCCAACTTTTTTGTTCAATCCTCGAGCTGTCAACATTGTCAACATGGGAATTGCATGTTTTTATTATAGTCTGTTCACATTCACGATGACCTCAAAGCTATGTATGTGACAGCTTTATATGTAATATAGTGTATAGTTTAATGTCATAAGGTTACTACATGATTATACTGCAACTCAATAATGAAACAATAAATTGAAATTTGACATACACAAAAAAGAACAGGAAGAATAATTATATGAAAATGGTGCAGATGAAAATATTGTTAGTCATTCCAAACAAAAGTTATCAACATTTTTCTGAGGTCATGGTGAATGTGAATGACCTTTAGTACTATATTATACAAACAAATACTATTGGAAAAATAATAATAATATTTATCATAAACTATCATAAACTATAATGTGTATTGAATTATTATACTGGGAATATGATCATTGCAACACATAGAAGTTATATCAATAGTAATAAATTAATATATAGGCATTAGTTGTACTAATTAACATTATTTGTAGTAATATATTCTATTAATAGTAACACTAATGCTATTAATATCAACATGTTCTATTAATAGTAACATTAAGCTAACAATATCAACATGTTTTATTAATAGTAACATTATTGTTGAATATCAAAATGTTCTAATAATAGACGTGATAATAATTATTGTTCTATTAATAGGTGCCTAATAGTAATAATGTTCATTAATAGTAACATCAATGCTATTAATATCAACATGTTCTATTAATAGTAACATTAAGCTAATAATAGCAACATGTTCTATTAATAGGTGCCTAATAGTAATAATGTTCTATTAATAGTAACATGTTACTCTCCTGAATCTATTAATAGTAACACTCCATTGTTATTACCTGATTCACTAACTGCAGTAAACCTTATCTCTACAATATCCAGCCAGTTACAAGTAGCTGTGAATGACCATATTTTCAAATAATGATGATTTCTGTCATCCTGTCTTACTCTTAGATTCTCTTCATCTGCAATATTTTCAACACCTTGGATTACAGCATCCATTGCTGCCTGTAATAATGGACAAATGAAGGGAACATTGGTATACCGTTGTTAATTAGACCTCCTTTTAGATCTAACTTTAACTAAATCAATTCCGTTGACAACATCCTCAATTATATGAGAATAACCCGATACAGTGATGATTTCATGGAAATTGATGGAATTATTGTAAATATTGCGAATATTGTAATTATTAAATACTACATACAATTATGTATCCTTAATGTGAGGTAATAAGTACCAGCAGAACACAAACTGAAATTATAGACTTGGTTGCCATTGTTTCTCCTCCCAACAGACAGCCTCATTAACTAATTTATGTATTATATAAATAATAAAAAAACCTTTCCAATAAAATGAAAGAACATGTAGGGATGTCAAAACCCAAAAAGCATGCAAACAAGGTTGGGAAGCTAACATAGGACCCAAAATTAAACAAACCACTTCCATATAACCCTACATAAGTACAGCTCTTTGTATTTTGCTTTATAGTGGTGTAGGGACTTATGTAGGGTTATATGGAAGTGGTTTGTTTAATTTTGGGTCTCATGTTATCATCCCAACCTTGTTCGCATGCTTTTTGGGTTTTGACATCCCTACATGTTCTTTCATTTTATTGAAAAGGTTTTTTATTATTCTTGTTTCCATTGTTTTTATTCTTGGGCCAAATTGGCTCAATAATGATTAGTGTGTGTGCCATTGGGAATACATCTTGAGCCAATTAACAAAGAGTTAATGCTGTTAGTGACAATATAATCATAATTAACTTTGCCACTGGCCCAAAGAGAGAACTGTGCAGTGCCAAATAAGAAGCTCTTTGGGCCAATGGTGCACCATATGAGCTTATCAAAAACGCTCTAGCCATGTTATATAGTAAAATAATTTGTTCACAACATTGTGATAGTTTCAATAAGGTAGTGTTAATAGGAATATATGGTAAACACACATCTGAAGATAATTTTTTATGGCCTTTACACTTTCAGTTATCACTATGATTGCTTTAAAATGGAGTTATTACAAGCAGGGTTCGGTAATTACGTATTCTGTCTTTACCCTTGCAGGCTGATGTCACATATCTGTGACATTTGACCCTACACACTTAGGAGTTTGTTTCTAGTGCACTTCAAATGTTTGTAATTGGTTTCAGTGATATTATAAGCCCAAGAAAATTGCTAAAAAAAGTCGATGGTTTTTCGGCCATCCTTTGGCCTAAATATAGAGTACGGGGAGAATTTTAAAGGGGATGTCCCCCTGTTAATGAAAGTTCGAAGGAAGTGCAGCTCCCTCACCACCCACCTAATTTGTGGTTTCCGTGACCATGGCCACGCAAGGTGGTGGGGCATGGGGAGCTGAGACATTTCTCTTGCTGGAAAACCCAATATTATGTGTGTAGCTAGAGCCATCATGCAGTGTGGTCATTTATTTATCCCAGTTGCTGTCAAAAGAGGGAGAACACTGCATTTCAGTTGGTCCTACAAAGTGCTTTTTTTTTTTTGGAGTACAGAAAGTGAACAATGGCCGAGATGTCTGTAGCAGAGCCTCCAGTTTGGGAAATTGGAAGCATTGTCGCTCAGTGCTCCAAGGGCTAAGACTCCCTCTGAAATCATGGAAAATGGGTTATAAGACTAGAGTGTATGAGATATTGGATTCCTTAATAACAAAGGAAGGTAAGATTACACTACATGTAATACTAATCCCAAAACTTGAATACATAAATTATCCATATTAATAGACATTTTGTTTGTGATTTTTTCCCCGCTATTTGTTTTTACATACCTCTATAGTACAATCAGACATCTCCCATGTCTCTGTGGCCAGATGGAGATTCCGTATACCTGGTACCCATATCGCAGGCCTTAAAAATGCCTGAATAGGTGCTTGACAAGTAGCTAAACAACAAGATTTCGCCATTCTCTACCCTTGTGAAACCCGACAGTGCAGGAAATGCAGTCATTAATTCTGCAGAATGTAGGCGTGGCTCTGAGAACAATAGAACAATGTCTAATCCTCATGGTTGCTGCCTTTCACAAGTTCAAGCACCTCTCCACGTTATATTAAGACCTGGGTTATGGCTACCAGGTTCTAGGACCCCTCATCTTTACATAGAAACATGGAGGATAGAGGGATCACCTCAAAATGCATTTAAAGATATACTCAATGCCATAGAAACAGTAGAAAATAGAGCACGATTAATCTTGAGACAAGCTGATGAAGAACAGCAGTTCATTCAAGTAATGAGTTTTACAAAGCTTTGTAATTGGGTTGATGTAGTTGAGATACAGTTTGATACAGCACTGTCACAAACTGGTCAGTTAATTATATATATATATATAGTTAATAAAAATTACTGGGGCAGAATAATTCCTTTACTATGACAGAATGTACAAATATCATTGATATCAACTAAAGCATAGGGGCAAATGAGGATATTTGCTACCTTGAGCATACCCCATAGACTCCATTCTAGTGTCTAGAGAGATCAGTGCTTGAAGTAGTTTTTGAAATTGTCCAGCAGAAACATCTGGACAAAACATTATTTGACCAGTAAAATTGTGACTTTTGTCTGGAAGAACAGCACTGTACACATTTATGGCTTATGAGATATTGACGTAACATACAAGGCCATGACTGCTCTTGACTAATAATTAACCTTGTTGTTAGGTTACTGTTCTGTATTACTTAAACATTCAGACAATTTGTCCAGTCAAAGGTAATTTGTCTGGTCAAATATAGAGCCAAAATGTCTGGTAAACAGCCAATTACTAGCTGCATGTTGCTGTGGGAGATTAGGGTTTAAAATCTGAACTAGTCACATTCTATGTATATACTATATAAATAACAAGGTGGCAAGTACCCAAGCCATTGATAACACTTCTAGAAGAACATGTGTATTACAAGTTCAGAACATATCTATAATAATGGCGGCACCTCATCAATATTCATGCACACCAGTCTTGTTTGGTTATTTTTTTTTTTCATACGTTTAAGATCATCTGCTCATTTTTTAGCTTTCTTGTGCAAAAAGCTAACAAAATTTGGTATCTAGGAGGGGCAACAACTTGCATTCAAGAGTGTAAATTATTATAGACCTTGTGCAGCTAATGTCAGACGGTTAGAAGGTTGAATTTTTCATATGTTTATTGCATTATAAGTGGCAGAAAAATGGTTGTTTCTTTTGCTTTCTCCAGAAAAAGCGCACTTGGAATCATGAGCAGACAATATGTTGTTCAATTCCAATTGCGAACTACCAGACTGTTGAGATTCATTGACTTTCTGCTTGCAGTAGAGCGAACGCAGCAAATAATGGACTCCACTACACTGTATTGTATAGTATCTTGCCACTCAAAATGGTGGATTCGCCGTATATTACCATGTTGGATGACGTAACCGCACAAGGTCTATTTGCTTTCTTAAAGATGGCTGAACAATGATTGATTGAACAAACCATTAAAAATCAAATCAGAGTTTCAAAAATTATGTTCTTTCCTTTTCATACTAGATACTGTTGCTCATGTGAAGGGTTTTTCAACTGGGTTTTTACCAGCCTGGATTCCCGGTAGTTTTATCTTAAATTGTGTACTAAGTTGTATACCATTTGGTGATCATGGTATGAATGCGCATCGTATAATGGCAATTAGAGATTCGATGCAACTGTCAGTGAACGTAGAGAATGGTGGTAGAGCATGCTAATCATGTGATGAGGATGTAATGTCATGTGTATTGTTATCTGAACAATGTATACTTTTGAAAATAATAAAAAATAATTTTTGATCCAAAAAATTCATCAAGGAAAAATTTAACTTATTATTTGTTCATAATGCAACAGTAATTCTGTTCACATTCACGATATCCTCAAAATTATGATGTAATGACTATATGTACTATAGTGTATAGTTTAATGTCATAAGGTTAATACATGATTATACTGTAACTCAATAACTTATATGTACTATAGTGTATAGTTTAATGTCATAAGGTTAATACAGATTATACTGTACAATAATGAAGCAATGGATTGAAATTTGACATACACAAAAAACAAGGGGAACAGGAAAGATATTTATATGAAAGTGGTACAGATAAAAATATTATTGGTCATTTCAAACTAAAGTTGTGAGCATTTTTCTGAAGACTAGGTGAACGTGAATGACCTTTAATTAATTGCAGCCTATTGTAATCTCCTAGCTATAAGAAAAGGAATTGTAATGGACTATATAGTAAATCACAAAGCAATAATAATTATTTTATTATTCATGAGAATACTGAATTTACATGGATCATGGATGTACCACACCCCAAATTACTGCAGATTATGAGCGTATACCAATGTGGTGGCGTATACCAATGAAGGTCAGTCTTTTGTTTATGTATTGATTATCATTCTCTTTCACTTACAGATGATGTATATTGACTATATTCTCTATTCACTTACATCACTGTCTGCAGTCCTACAAGAAGTAGTGTCAGTCATAAGTATTCCAATGCTTATCATAGTATACAATATTATTATACAATTGCTTTAATATTAATAATTATTATATTCATTATTAGTATTTGCTCACAAAGTCACAAATGTTATTACAATGCCAAACACTTCCACCTTTTCAGCTTCCATGTTAAGAGTATACAAATGCGCATGCGTAATTAAATTCCACTTAGGAAAATGGCGTCCAATTCCAGATCAAATCTTTGTAGTCGTTGAGACTGTCTTCTTTCATAGTATCTGAAGATATCATCTCGATACTTTACGACCAGAAGTTTACTATAAATGCGACGGGAATGGTGCTAGAATCGTCGTGATAGGTCAACAAACAAAAAAATGATTTGTCTGGAAAATAATAATATTAATATGAAGATTTTGCCAGTTTTGCCACTCGCCGGTTCTCTACCTTAACAATAATCTTCGGCCATCTAGAAGGTATTGGTAGTCATAAAAACACTAGATATAAACAGGCATGTGTGTATAGAAACTTATGTGTATATATTACCAGAGATTTCAGCTCATCACTTGCAATTGAAATGCATGGGCGGCCATTTTTTTCCCGTGCCATCCCTACATAGAGAGTACTACCGTACTCTCTGATTATATGGAGGAGGATTATTTTTGTTCAAATTTTAACCCTATAGTCTCGTCCCCAGACCTCCATACCCTACAGGCGAAGACGGTCTGGAACAGTTGCTTCAAATTCTTGGTCCAGGTGTTACTGAGGTGTAAAATGTCTTTTCCACTTAAAAATCACGCTCATTGTAAAGAACGTACTTTTTGAGTGGAAAAGACGTTTGATGCTTGGACCAAGAATTTGAATCAACTGTTCCAAACCGTCTTTCGCCCGTAGGGCGTGGCAGTCTGGGAACGAGACTATTAACCCTAGGCCCTAACAACAATAATTTAGCGACTTTTTGCCTATTGTTCATTGACCACGCCTACTGGGCTTCTTGGTGTATCGTATATACAGTACTGGCTTTCGATTTTAATATTACGTAAAATGACGTTTGATGTTGTCACAATCTGATTGGCTCTGCAGAAATTCTGGCAGAGGATACAAAAATGTCACCAGACCTCTTGCTTCGTGGCTCTGCCCACGTTAATTTGAGACCAGTATTTTGTAAAGGGTATGGCTAAGTTCACCTAAGTTGATGTTGGCCACGTGACAGTGGTGCCCTTGTCCAAGAATCACTCTATATTCCAATAACCTCCTGTGACCTTTGACCCCGTTAATAATATCCATAGGCTGGCAATTTTTAACCTTTTAGTGACTGTTAATAGAAACTTAGAAAGTCATAAATTTGTCTGTAAACAACTAAACTTGCAAACAAATACTGAAGACTCATTGATTAAATATTGTTAGTGTTTGTGTACCTAGACATGTATTGTAGTAACAGTAGAACACCCTTCAACAGATCCAATATTAATGTGTATGCATTGGCTGTACAGTCAATGTACATGTACAATATTATGTGTATAATGTTGTGTGTGTATTACACTGCTGTATAATATCACCGGAAGTTCAAAATGGATCTTTGTTACAATTGAACGAAAAAAAGAATTACTTTGATCTGTCTTTCCATTGTCACATCATCACAATGTTGTTGTTTCATGTGTCTTTTTAAGTTGTCCATTCATTTGAACATTTTGTCACAAGAAGCACAGACTTGTGCATGTACATCAAACCACTAACCTTATAAAATAATATAATATAATAAATTATAATAATTATATATAGCTTCTAGTTGTTTACAGGAAGACAAATTTATGACTTTCTATTGAAGTAATATTCAATCACTAAAAGGTTAAACATTGGCACAGTTATTGCCTATGAATATTATTAATGGGTCAAAGGTCGCGGGAGGTACTGCATGCTCCGTACTGTAACCACACCTCTCTGTTAACATAGCTAGCAGTACGTACATATGTACATGTACGTTACATATACATTGTCTTTTAGAGGGTGTGGTTTACAGACGGAATTATTGCATGAACTGATCCAAGTGAAGTGAAAATCACAGTAACGCAATTCTTGGACAATGGTGCCATAGTCACATGACCAACATCAACTTGGCCTATTCATAGATTATATAGACCACGTATATAAGGAATTGGAAATGGCGCACATGATCCCATAGTGTCAATGCATAAGTCTGTGATGCACTCCGTGTCCCCAGAAATCAATTAATTTTATTGCCTGCCAATGCCTGGTGGTGAGGACCGATTAATGAAAAAACACTATTACTTGTTATTAAAGCTGGACAACTAAAGTGTTGCTATTGTATTGTTGTAACATAGCTGAAAAGTTTGCAAAAAATTATGTACGATGTAAACTATTATTTTTTAGTACATATCATAACAAAAACATGTTTTGGGACTCTTTCTTCTTTTAATAACAAGTATATTGCAATATTTCCACTTAAGTTGTGTTACTGAATAAAAATACATGAGTTTAAAACAAATATAGTGAAAAACGTTACCGTCTAGATGTAGAAAATCCAGTTGAAACTGTTACGAGGTATTTACACTTTGGGGACTCTAAACTGGAGTGTTGAACTATATGACCTACCATGTCCACATATAGGTCATACGGTTCAACACTCCAGTTTTCTAGCTGAAGGTATGTATAGCACTACTGTGTTGGTTGGTGATATTATCAATAGTTTAACAAAAGTTTTATTCAGTTATAGCTACACAATTAAAAAACAAGTTCTTTGCATTGCTTGTAGAATGTATTTATTGTCTGCAAAAATATCCCAAGACTAGTATCTACAGCAATAAAATAATTATCTTTCAACAAGTTTCAATATAAATATAATTATACTGATGAAGATTAGTGTCATGTACAACCATTGTTAAATTAAATTAAAGCAGGGTGGGCAACCGAGTGCACGGGGAATGCGTGGGCGTTTCCAACTCTTAATATATATATACGTAGCTTAGCGCTAGCCCTAGTCCTACTTAGGCGGTAAGCGGGTTGGGACACGACTTATAAATACACTGTAATTTCAGCTAAGCTACTGAAATTTTGTATCGCAGATGGCGTCCGGACGAGCAAAGAAGGAGTCGTTCGTTCGTTCCGTTTTCGTGGAATCCGAACTGCCACAACACAAATATCTGCAGGAAAGCGATCTCTACAAGCCGTTAATGCTAGATATTGGTGAATCAGGTCTCAACTATGTCTATCACAAGTATTTTCGAAAGGCAACAGAAGCTGATCTGTACAAATGCACTAAAACAAAAAAACCCATCAATGTCATCATTATTGGAGCTGGAATATCTGGACTAGTTGCAGCTTATGAGCTAGCTCAAGTTGGTCACAAAGTTACCATATTAGAGATGCAGCATCGTGTTGGAGGAAAAGTGAAGACAATTGGAGATTCTCATTTCCAACCAGGACTGTGGGCTGACTGTAAGTAACTATATACTGCATGGATTCATGCACTAGAATGTCTTTTATATAATAATATTGGGCATGCATGCATGTGAAAGACCTGCTTTTTCTTTGAATTACTGAATTTTTGAACATAATAATTATATGTTTTCTTTTGTGTTGTATATATATATATAGCAGGAGCAATGCGTGTTCCAGGGAATGGAAAACCAGGCTGGGATAAGGAAGGACCATGTCACTACCTGACTGACTTTTATGTCAATCATTTTCAGCTCCCTACAATACCTTTTCTTAACAGTGACCCAGATGATTGCACATATTTCAAGTTTTATGATGATAAACCTATTCAAAAGAAGGGTACGATAACAGAAAAAAATTTGTATGCTATATATATCACAATACTATATTGAATATAGAATGGAGTGACAACTGTACAATGTATTGTGACAAATATTGGCCAGGTTGGGACAAAAAACTACTAGAGGTTGAGGAAAAAAAGAAAGGATTCAGAAATATGTACAATATTACTGATATAGGTAAGTTATCCTAATTGTTTAATCTTGCATGTACAATGCATTAAGGCATAATAATTATAATTTATGTATGTACATATGTATGCATAAAATTATATATATAGTTATATATAATTATAAATACTTTTGTTTTGGTGTTTAGTTGTAATCTATGTATAGTTTATTCTATATTGGTCACCCTGCTCTGTATTTACTTTGCATGTATTTAGTTTGGAATTACTTTATTTTCAATCAGTATATACAACCTGTTCAAAATATAGTACTGCAGCTCAAAAAGTGCAGTTTCTACAAAATTTTGCAAAAATTTAAAGACAGAAAATGCTTGTTGTTGGATATTATATATTACAAAGAATTGACATCTTAAAGTACTACTACTTGATCTGTGGGTTCAAAGTGGCCCTTAAAATATATTATAACATAATTATTATATACTTTTAATATTTATATAATTATATAATAATTATATATATATGTAATAAGACACATACGAGTGCTATATCAGATTTATAATCGCCCAGCCTGTTATAGCACGAGTAGCCATGTTGTAATGAATTTATTTCCAGAAAGGCAAAACTGCTGTAGCTGTATGTAGCTTTACCTAAGGTTTCATTTTGAGTTTGTAGTCTTGTAGTTTTTGTCACTGTGATCAATATCAGGTTTTATATCTAATTCATAATACGTGTGGCTGCTTATCTATGGTCTATATACAGTTTTACATGCACATACGCTATTAGCATCCTACACTGCAAAAAGAGTTTGGTTATTTCAACCAGGTTACCTCAATTGCATGCCAATTTAATAATAATATTATGCCCACCATACTGCAGTATTAAGCTGTTGAAATGTGAGACAGTTTGCATTTTTAGTGTTGAAATGTTGTGTTAACAGTGACTAACTGTGGAGGATGGACTGCAGTAATTATGTAAACTTATAGTGGGAGAATTCCTGACATGTACTGTGAATCATGACTAATTAATTTACTTGTCATTATGAACAAAATTCCAACACCAAACGTTTAAACTGACCTACTCTTCAATGCCTCAATTCAGCAGTAATGGGATATTTGAAATGCAAATGAGATAACCAACTGTTGGTTGAAATAACCAAACTGTTTTTGCAGTGCACCTAACTTTATATGAAATTAGTATTTTTTCTATTCTATAGACAGCTATTTTGATGCGACAATAGCACCTCTTGTAAAACAACTTGATGACTGGTTAAAGATTGATCCAGTAGCTGCATGGGAAGAATGGGTCGCAAAATGGTCATTTTTCTCTCTGGAGCAATTCCTTCGGAGTTCCTTTGAACAAGTGAAACATGCACTTGATCGAATTCCTGACAGCAGGTTTTCTACCAATTATGACGAAGATCTTGTTCCACTTCCTGATCTTCTTCCATGGCCACAAGAAGCTGTTATTGCTTATAGTACGTTCACGTACATCCTTCCTTATCAATTGAGCCTCATTGAGTATCTACGTGACAGCAGTCTAGGCAAGTGGTGGAAGGAACCTATGTACACTTTGAAAGATGGCTTACGTATGCTTCCAGAGGCTTTTATGAAGGAAAGAAAATCTGGCTGGAATAAGGAAGTTGATCTTTCTAAGAGTATTGTTTTTGGGGCTGCTGTTCACACCATTGAGTACAGTAAAGGCTCTGTTGAAGTTTTTTGCCGTAACAATACCACTCAACATGAAGTTAAATTTAAAGGAGATCGAGTTATTATTACAGTACCAATCAATGTCTTTCGTGGAATAAAATTCAAGCCTCCTTTAGATAAACGTTACTATCAAGTATTCGAAAATCTGAATACTATCTCAGGCACTAAAATAATGATTCAATGTCGTACCCGTTTTTGGCAAAAAGATGGTATACAGGGAGGCTGCAGCACAACCAACATGCCTATTGGTCGAATGTTCTATCAAAGTAACCCTGGTCTGTCAGTTCCAGAAGATGAACGTGGCATTCTATTATGCTACACGTGGAAAAGTGAGGCTCTTATATTTGGGGCACATTCTGATGATAATGCTATTGCAGAAGCTGTTAAGCAGATTGCAGAAATTCATCCTGAGGTTAAGGATCAGTTTGAGGTTGGAGCTATTCAATCTTGGTATAATGACCCAGCAGCTCAAGGTTGTTCAACCTTTCTTCAACCAGAGGAAACTAATCTTATGAGGATTCTAATGGATGACCCTCCTGACCCAATTTACATTGGTGGAGAAGGAGTTTCGTTCACAAATGGTTGGATTCAAGGAGCGTTAGAGTCTGGTCTGAGGGCAGCATATCAGCTGTACAAGAACAACGAAAGTGCCATGACTGAAACATATAAAAAGGACATTTAACTACTGCTGCTTAGCATGGTTATAGAATTTGTTTGCCATTTACTAGTGTAGTCCCTCTAGCAAGATTCTTGCTACTTGTAAAACATATATTGCCGTATATATAAAGGTTTTGAAAACTCTATACTGTGTGTTTATAATAATAATTATTATAATTATACATATGAAAGTTTTGTTAATTTTATTGACAATTATAATTGTTTAGTTTTACTGCACTCAACCTAGAGTAGTTAATATATGTGTACTATTTTTATTGGCGCGCATATATGAGAGACATCAATTCTTATGTCTTTAACATAACACAAACTTTGCACCAGCTTGTTTTGATTGCAAACAAAAGGTCAAAAGCAAACCTTAATTGGGCCAAATGAGACTAAAAGTGGATAAGACAATGCTGGACAACTCTATGATTATTATTGCTTATCATTCATGAGCTTTTGTTTCATGGAAAACAGAAATAGAGAAAAAAGAACAGAAAGATCTAAACCCAACTCCTGTCATAAAGAATTTTAAGGTATATATAGAAATCTTAACATGCAGTTGATCATTCACACATTGCACTAGACCGCCAGACTATAATAGACAAACAACACCTTATACAAGAAATACTAAAACGATTAAACTGAAAATATAACTCCAGGATAATAAAACAACAGTAGCCATAAAAATAAGAAATAACGTAACATAGTTTTGTTGTTTCTTATTGTAAGTCATATAGTTGCAGTAATAAATCTCATCTGTTTATCGTACACCCCAATCTGTCATTTTCCGCTGAAATGTTGCTAAGACAATCATAGCAATCCCATTTGCAAAAAAACTTCTGATTGTCCCTGGAACAATGCCTCGATAAAGACCAACCAATCCACCTCCTTTTATTACAACCTGTATCCTTTTCCATACAGGTAAGTCCTTTCCGTAAGTTCCTTGCACCTGTGATTTCATATATTCTAATGGCCATACAACCCACCATGCCATAGTAGCTGCAACCCCTCCCATTAAGAATGGTCCCAATATTGGCCTGGTCAAAACATCTGGGTAAAATCGCTTTGTTGAGTCATATAGAATGAAAAATGTACACAGTAGTCCAACACTTCGACACCATGTTACTCCAAATCCATTATACATGTGTACTAGTTTCCATGGTTGCAGAGTCTGTCGACGTATCTTTGCATATTCTAATGGAGTCTCAATAATTGCTCGGATAGTACCACCACTCAGACCACCAACTATTACACGATTTTCTAATCCAAAAGTCCCTGGTATTTGGTACTTGCCAAATGGTGAATCCATATACGTGTAGACTGCTTCGTAAGCAGCAAACTGAGTAGATCTGTAAATACCTGATCCAAGTAATGGAAATAAAGCACCTCTGTATAAACCACGAATCCCCTGATCATGCACAGTCTTGACGAATGAACGGATCATACTTCTACTTTCAAATCCTGGCATTGCCTGCATTCTGGTTTTAATCGTGTCAAAAGGATGACCAACCATCACAGACGTGATTCCAAACATGGCACCTGGCCCGAGAGTGATTAGCCCTTCCTTCCACCAAACTGTTCTCCGCTCATTGTGCATCTTGTCATCAGTTTGCAGCAATAATTACGGGTTGCTATTCGTCAACTATATAGTGCAAGATCTACCAAATCATGTGATTGCTCTAATTTTGATATTGGTTGACTCACAAAATTTGATGCTCAACCCGAAAAGTTCGTACCACGCCTACCCTGCGCATAAACTTGCATCGAACAATCTGATTGGTCTGCAATATTTCTGCAGACCCCTATATAATATAAATTACAAGTAGCATAATTTGCGCTTGTTTTTATGCAAAGGACGACATCGCCATACTACAATGTCTGTGAGTTAGTTACTGTGTTCTACATCTATACATATATTATATATCCTTTGTTTTTAGTTCTACAAGAAAGATGCAATTAGAGAGATTGAGAAAGAATGCCAACAGAGATGGGAGAGAGAGAGAATATTTGAGATAAATGCTCCCAAGGTAATCTTTAAAAATATTACTGTTATTATTATAGAGTTTGGAACTAATGCTTGCGTGCTGGCGGGTAAGTTCGTATAATACTGTACCAAAGACTCATAACCCATATCCAAAGCTACTATATCGATCAATGCTTCCAGTTCAATTTGTTCACTTATATGTCATGTCACAAAATGGATGTACTGCACTGCAATATAATAATGACCTATCATGACATTCTGTAATCTGTTTAGTGTGTAGCTTTTCACGTGCCAAGAACAAACTGATGCACAGCATGCAACCAGACCCTTTTTTATGGTATGGGTCTGATGCACGAGACTAGTTACTTACAGGGATCAAAATTATATATATATTCTGCAACTGAGATATAAAATTAGCCTACAGTGTGGCACAAAGGATTTAAGGATTATGTTACATTATGAGTCATTATGTGAGGTGATAACAGTTGCATTGGTTACCTCAATTGTATTTCAAATATTCGAATTGAGGAGTAGGGCCAGCTTAAACTTTTGGTGTTGGAATGTTGTTCATAATGACAAGTAAATTAATTAGTCATGTTCACAGTTTATATTTCAGTTCGTTCTCACTATAAGTTTACATAATTACTTAAATTGTATCAGTCCATCCTCCACTATTAATTTAATTACACTGCAAAAACAGTTTGGTTATTTCAACCAATCAGTTGGTTGTTGGTTACCTCAATTACATTTCAAATATCCCATTACTGCTGAATTGCAAGGGCGGATCTAGGAGTGGGCCAGGGTGGGCAAGGCCCACCCTGGCAAAAAAAAATCAATTATTATTAATAAAACAAGTGTATATAGAGAAAAAAAAAACATCCCTATGATTGCTTTACAAATTTAAGTTAAGATAAAAGTATCCCTATGACTGCTTTGTGGTGTCCAGCATTCAGTAATCATGGCTGACTTTATCAAGCATGAAAGACAACAGCTTATTATAGTTATTATTTTGATTATCTACTCTCCTGTCCTTTCAAATGTCCTTGAGGTATATATTTCAGGCAGAATAGCTAGCTATTAGTTCCAGTTTCTATGTAAGCTACTTAGCTACAGGCAGCTTTCTTTCTGCTGGTCTGTACTCTGTAGAGCTCGAGCGCGCGTTCTTTTACGCACCACACCCTTTAATTGACCGAGCCAACGCATACTCGCGCAAGTGGACACAAGAAATACATTAAACCCCGTGGAAAGCAATCATAGGGATGGCCCTACGGGCCATAAAAATTAAATTTAAAAATAATTAAGGATTATGCACACCACACTGTACTGTAACAGCTGAAGTTGCCTAAGTGAGAGATGTCAAAACAGCTTACTTCATTTTTATTGTAGTAAGGCACCAGAAAGTCTAGGTAAAGAATAATATTATATAGGTAGGTAGGTAGGTAAAATTTTTATTTAGCCAGGAAGGTCTCATCAGCAAAAGAGCTGGTCTTCCTGAGAGCCCTGGTAAACAAACAAATACATAAATGATTATAAGAAGAAAAAAAAGATAAAAAAGATAAAAAAGAATATACAAATAATACAAATATACAAATTAAATAAATCAACTGATGTGAAGACTAATTTATATAAATGATGCAGTTGATGATCATTCTTGAGTCTGAAAAGGAAACAACTGTAACAGTTGCATCCCTGGACTTCGATAATATACTTGATTAGTTTGCAGCTTCAGACAAAACAGATGAATAGCATGAAATTGATCAACTGTATTGAACACACTGTACTGTACTAT
This sequence comes from Petrosia ficiformis, assembly GCA_947044365.1. Lineage (NCBI taxonomy): Eukaryota > Metazoa > Porifera > Demospongiae > Haplosclerida > Petrosiidae > Petrosia > Petrosia ficiformis. The sequence continues at coordinate 1,134,009 of OX345638.1, forward strand.
ACTGTTATTATTATTATAATAATCAATAATATTTAATTAGTTATTAAAACTACCCCATATGCTAGGCCCACCCAGGAGTTTTTGGCTAGATTCGCCCCTGCTGAATTGAAGTGTTGAAGAGTAGGCCAGCTGAACCTTTGGTGTTGGAATGTTCTTCACAATGACGTGCAAATTCATAGTTTATATGTCAGTACTTCCCCACTATAGGTTTACATAATTACTGAAATTGTATCAGTCCATCCTCCACTATTAATTTACTTAGTCATTGTCAACACAACATTTCAACACTAATTACAAACTGGCTTACTAATTACAAACTGGCTTACCAGGCCCACCCTGGCAAAAAAAATCAATTATTATTTAATTTTTGTAATAAAACAAGTGTATAATTATAGAGAAAAAAAAACATCCCTATGATTTGCTTTACAAATTTAAGTTAAGATCAATGTATCCCTATGACGGCTTTGTGGTGTCCAGCATTCAGTAATCATGGCTGACTCAAAGTTTATCAAGCATGAAAGACAACAGCTTATTATAGTTGAATATCTACTCTCCTGACCTTCCAAAAGTCTTTGAGGTATATATTTCAGGCAGAATAGCTAGCTATTAGTTTCACATGCCACACCCATTAATTGACCGAGCCAACGCATACTCACGCAAGTGGACACAAGAAAAAAAAAAAATATTAAACCCCGTGGAAAGCAATCATAGGGATGGCCCTACGGGCCATAAAAATTAAATTTATAAATAATTAAGTCAGAGAGTACGGTAGTACTCCTCTATGTAGGGATGGCCCGGAAAAAAAATGGCCACCCATTCATTTCAATCTAAGTTGCAAGTGGTAAGCTGAAATCTCTGCTAATATATACAGATAAGTTAAAATATACATATAACTTATAATACTGAGTAATTTTATGACTAAAAATACTTTTTAGATGTCTAGAGATCTTCGTTAATGTAGAGATCCGGCGAGTAGCAAAACTGGCAAAATCTCTTATTACTGATTCACTATTATACCTCTTTTTCATAAAAATAGATTTCTATGTTTCTTGAGCTATTAAAGAGGTTGTAGCACAAATACATTTTAAGTTAAATTCATGGGAACAAACTTCGTACTGTTCTGTTTCTTGACCTAGACAACGAATAATTAAGAGAGAGATGGTGTTCTACAAAACAGATAAGTTGTATAAAGCATACATATCATCACTTCCACAAATAGCAAAATTTGTAAACCCAAATGATACTGAACTGTCCATGTACAAAGCATTAGTATAAGTGAATGTGCTTCTGTACTGGATGTGCTTCTGCACTGCATATCATCACTTCCACAGATAGCAAAATTTGTAAACCCAGGTGATACTGAAACAAATCATTAGTATAACTGAATATGTTAGTTGATCACTCTCAGATAAGAAATTTCATCACAATTGTGCCATTAATTCATTGTATACAAAAATAATAAAAATCATTTTATTAAAAAAAATGAAAGAGTACGTAGGGATATATATTATTATACTGAGTCATTTAAAAATAGAACCGAAACAAGAATAATATAAAAACATGTTCAAAGTTCAAAAATGAAAGAGGATGTAGGAATTGTAATAACAAATAATTGTAAGTAAATTTTGAGTACTGTCTCCTGGACACTGTTCCTGCAGAAAATATCAGTACTGTAAATGAAACAGAATAGTCATCACGTATTTGATCAAAAATTTATCTGAATTCTTTAAAAATAGTATCAAAATCGTTTCTGCAGAAAATATCAGTGCTGCAAATGAAACAGAATGGTCATCACGTATTGGATCAAACATTTACCTGAATTCTTTAAAAATAGAATCGAAACAAGAAGAATAAAAAACATTTTTAAAAAATGAAAGAGTATGTAGGGATATTATATCAAAATTGAAAAAGCACAGGAACAAGATGGCTTTGGCAACAAATAGGGATATAATTATATCAAAACCGAAAACCGACAACCTAAGTAAAGGCAAAACCAGAGAAGTGATACATACTTATGTACGGTTGTTATGTGGAAGTGGTATTTCATTTTGTTGCCAAAGCAATCTTGTTCCTGTGCTTTTTCGGTTTTAATATATATCCCTATTTGTTGCCAAAGCCATCTTGTTCCTGTGCTTTTTCGGTTTTGATATATATCCCTACATACTCTTTCATTTTTTAAAATGTTTTTTATTTATCATTATGCACACTACACTGCACTGTAACAGCTGAAGTTGCCTAAGTGAGAGATGTCAAAACAGCTTACTTTATTTTATTGTAGTAAGGCACCAGAAAGTCTAGGTAATGAATAATATTATATACAAATTAAATAAATCAACTGATAGTGAAGACTAATTTATATAAATGATGCAGTTGATGATCATTCTTCATCTAATGAGTCTGAAAAGGAAACAACTGTTGCATCCCTGGACTTTGATGATTAGTTTGCAGCTTCAGACAAAACAGATGAATAGCATGAAATTGATCAACTGTATTGAACACACTGTACTGTACTATACTATTATTATAATTAATTAAAATTAATAAAGTTATTAAAACTACCCCATATGCTAGGCCCACCCAGGAGTTTTTGGCTAGATTCGCCCCTGCTGAATTGAAGTGTTGAAGAGTAGGCCAGCTGAACCTTTGGTGTTGGAATGTTCTTTACAATGACATGTAAATTCACAGTTTATATGTCAGTACTTCCCCACTATAAGTTTACATAATTATCATCATATCAGTTATCTTCTACTATTAATTTACTTAATGATTGTCAACACAACATTTCAACATTAAAAATTAAAAATACAAACTGGCTTACCTTCCAACAGCTTAATACTGCAGTATGGTGTGAAAAGGCATATTGGCATGCAATTGAGATAACCAACTAATTGGTTGAGATAACCAACTGATTGGTTGAAATAACCAAACTCTTTTTGCAGTGTAGCAGTGGAATAGGAAGGAAAATTATATTGGGGGGGTGGGGCAGCTTAAAAATATCATAACAACATTTAAACTACAAAATACAAATAGCACCTCTTTTTTTGTAATATACTTATAATATATACATATATTATTTCGGGTACATACTAGTATTAGCTAATAGCTATTAATGTATCCTTTGCTGTATTGCATAAATTATTATATAAAAAAATTTTTTTAAATAAAATTAAAAAATAACCAAACTGTTTTTGCAGTGTAATTAAATTAATAGTGGAGGATGGACTGATACAATTTAAATAATTATGTAAACTTATAGTGAGAACGTACTGACATATAAACTGTGAATCATGACTAATTCACATGTCATTGTGAAGAACATTCCAACACCAAAACTTCAGCTGGCCTACTCTTCAACACTTCAATTCAGCAGTAATGGGATTTAAAATGTAATTGAGGTAACCAACTGATTGGTTGAAATAACCAAACTGTTTTTGCAGTGTAGCAGTGGAATAGGAAGGAAAAGTTTTTTGGGAGGTGGGGGGCAGCTTAAAAATACACAACAAAATTGATGTTTATTTTAATCAAACTAAAAAAGGTTATTCTTTGGTCATTACACTTAATGAATTCTTCAGAAACATCTTGTAAATTTAGATTTTCAGTCATTTCCCTATGAATGTACAGGAGCTTTAATCATGACAGGGATCAAAATTATATATATATTCTGCAACTGAGATATAAAATTAGCCTACAGTGTGGCACAAAGGATTTAAGGATTATGTTACATTATGAGTCATTATGTGAGGTGATAACAGTTGGATTGGTTACCTCAACTGTATTTCAAATATTCGAATGGAGGAGTAGGCCAGCTTAAACTTTTGATGTTGGAATGTTGTTCATAATGACAAGTAAATTAATTAGTCATGTTCACAGTTTATATTTCAGTTCGTTCTCACTATAAGTTTACATAATTACTTAAATTATGTCAGTCCATCCTCCACTATTAATTTAATTACACTGCAAAAACAGTTTGGTTATTTCAACCAATCAGTTGGTTACCTCAATTACATTTCAAATCCCATTACTGCTGAATTGAAGTGTTGAAGAGTAGGCCAGCTGAATATTTGGTGTTGGAATGTTCTTCACAATGACATGTGAATTAGTCATGATTCACAGTTTATATGTCAGTACTTCCCCACTATAAGTTTACATAATTACTTAAATTGTATCAGTTCATCCTCCACTATTAATTTAATTACACTGCAAAAACAGTTTGGTTATTTTTTAATTTTATTTAAAAAATGTTTTTTATATAATAATTTATGCAATACAGCAAAGGATACATTAATAGCTATTAGCTAATACTAGTATGTACCCGAAATAATATATGTATATATTATAAGTATATTACAAAAAAAAGAGGTGCTATTTGTAGTTTAAATGAATAAATGTTGTATGAAGTAAGTGCATCCAACGGTAGGTTATTCCATATAAAAATAGTGTTTGGTACAAAGGATGATTTGAAACAATTGGTTCTAGCAAATGGTTGATAGAGTTTAGGAAGACAAGAATTGTTCCTATCATGGTCTGCTCATATTGATTCAATTTGTTCAAAAGGCCGGGAACTTGTTGGCCTCTTATGTAGGAAATTTTCTACCAATACCGATAGCAAAAGTCTGTTGGAACTGTATACAATGCTCGTACGCTCGCATTTAGAGTATGCTGCTCAGGTTTGGAGTCCTGTAACTAATAATGATATTAAAAAGATTGAGAATCTACAGAAATTTGCACTTAAAATGTGTGTGAATAATTGGAATCTTAGTTATCAAACCCTTTTGGATTTAGCTGATCTACCATCTCTTGAGAATCATCGATTGTATTTAAAGCTTTGTACTCTTTATAAAATTCTTTATGGTCATTTGTATTTTCCTTCTGATATATTCATTCCAGCCCCTGATAGGAACAATTCTTGTCTTCCTAAACTCTATCAACCATTTGCTAGAACCAATTGTTTCAAATCATCCTTTGTACCAAACACTATTTTTATATGGAATAACCTACCGTTGGATGCACTTACTTCATACAACATTTATTCATTTAAACTACAAATAGCACCTCTTTTTTTGTAATATACTTATAATATATACATATATTATTTCGGGTACATACTAGTATTAGCTAATAGTTATTAATGTATCCTTTGCTGTATTGCATAAATTATTATATATATAAAATAAATAAATAACCAAACTGTTTTTGCAGTGTAATTAAATTAATAGTGGAGGATGGACTGATACAATTTAAGTAATTATGTAAACTTATAGTGGGGAAGTACTGACATATAAACTGTGAATTTACATATCATTGTGAAGAACATTCCAACACCAAAAGTTCAGCTGGCCTACTCTTCAACACTTCAATTCAGCAGTAATGGGATATTTTTAATGTAATTGAGGTAACCAACTGATTGTTTGAAATAACCAAACTGTTTTTGCAGTGTAAGTAAATTAATAGTGGAGGATGGACTGATACAATTTAAGTAATTATGTAAACTTATAGTGGGGAAGTACTGACATATAAACTGTGAATCATGACTAATTTTACATGTCATTGTGAAGAACATTCCAACACCAAAAGTTCAGCTGGCCTACTCTTCAACACTTCAATTCAGCAGTAATGGGATTTGAAATGTAATTGAGGTAACCAACTGATTGGTTGAAATAACCAAACTGTTTTTGCAGTGTAGCAGTGGAATAGGAAGGAAAATTTTATTGGGGGTGGTGGGCAGCTTAAAAATACACAACAAAATTGATGTTTATTTTAATCAAACTAAAAAAGGTTATTCTTTGGTCATTACACTTAATGAATTCTTCAGAAACATCTTGTAAATTTAGATTTTCAGTCATTTCCCTATGAATGTGCAGGAGCTTTAATCATGACTGAGTCATAGAATTCCTTAGGTATGTTTTTGACACATTTTAGTGCAGAACGTTCTGCACTAGCAGGAATGGTCAAATATAGTTTCAGAAGCTAAATTTCATTGGAGTTTACACTTTATCACATCACTGTGATTGTAGCAGCAGTATATGATTGCAGTAATATTTGAGGGAGCAACTGCCCCCCCTGCCCCCGCTATTCCTACTCCTCCACTGCTTAGTCATTGTGAACACAACATTTCAACACTACTGCAAACTGCCTCACCTTTCAATGGCTTAATGCTGCAGTATGGTGTGAAAAGCCATATTGCCATGCAGTTGAGGTAACCAACTGACTGGTTGAAATAACCAAACTCTTTTTGCAGTGTGAATAGCTAATCTTTTTAAGAAATTCAACTTTGAAATGTTGTTCTCTGATAAAGTACTTTGATGTGATGTGCAGGAATTATCAGAAACATCCTGTTTTTTGCAAAACATACTTTAAACCTTTTTTGGTTTTGTGTATAGTGTAAGTTTAATACATCTATCTGTCATAGAGGATATATAAATTACCTATTGACTTAATTAAAAAGTTTCATCTTGTACAAATATGAATCTGTTACAATTTGGTCTTCTTTGATACACAATTCCAGTGTACAAAACAATCGAACAGCGACCATTTCAACACAGTGTTTGATCCAGAAAACACGACTTTTTCCAAAGAAGTCATGTTTTAGGTGTTCCAATGTTGATTGAAATCCTGACTACGTGATTTGGTCATTACTGGGTTTGGGGGACTTTAGATACATCATTTATTGTATTTCATATACATAATGTACGTATGTTCATTGGAATATAATTTCATGTAATTCTAATCATCCATAACTAAAAAGACATATAATTTGTATTATTTTATAATTAGCCAGAAGAAGAAGATAATCAGTTGTTCAGGTGAGATTAGTGGAATATTAATTTATAATAATTTATTATTATTCTCGTCAAAAGTAGTCATTCAAACAAATTTATGGTGACATTTCCATATCCCTATATGAATGGTCGTCTTCATCTTGGGCATACATTTACTATTACCAAGGTAACAATATCATGTGAAGTGATCATGTGCTCATAACTATTTCTTTTAAATTTACATGTATATTACTAACAAAGGCCGACGTAAGTTAAACTGTAAAATATGTACTATGATCATACCCACTATCTCCTTTCATGCCTCCTCTATTCTTACTTCACTCTCATGACTCCTCTATCCTTCCTTCCCTCCCTGACTCCTTTCATTTTCTCTGTTCTCATCCATGGTCTCCTGATCCCTTCTTAGTTTGCCGTTGGTTACCAGCGACTAAAAGGCAAACGATGTCTTTTTCCATTTGGTTTCCATTGCACTGGAATGCCAATCAAAGTTGGTTTGGTTATACAATGCTTTCTAGCCATGACCTCTAACTAAATATATTAGGCTTGCTCTGATAAACTGAAAAGAGAGATTACAGAGTTTGGATACCCTCCGAAGTTTCCTGCTAGTGAACCTGAAACAAAGGAAGAAAAACAAGGTCCTTACTTTTTTGACCCCCAAAAGAAAGCTGTGAAGGTAATTTGCTTTCATCAGCTTGATACTTAATAATCTATTTTGTTTTTAGGTCAAGAGTAAAGTTGCAATGAAACAAGAGAGCATGAATTTGTATCAATGGGAGATCATGCAAAGCCTTGGGCTGTCGGATGAAGAAATTCTCAAGTAATGTTATTTAATCATGTGACTATCACTTGATTAACGTGTGAGTTTTCACTCCAGATTTGCTGATGCCAGATATTGGCTTGAATACTTTCCTCCCTTGTCACAAAAGGATCTTCGCTCCCTTGGTATTAAGGTTGGCTGAATGTGGTTACCATGGTGATACACAATGGAACCTTCTGTTTCCATGTAGGTTGACTGGCGTAGGTCATTCATTACCACTGATGTTAATCCATACTATGACTCATTTGTGAAATGGCATTTCATTACTCTGAAGCAAAGAGGGAAAATTAAGTTTGGTAAAAGGCGAGTGTCCAACTATCCTATTGATAAGCTGATCTGTTTATCAATCTATGTTTTCATTTAACGATTTATACTCTGTTTTTGTCTGTCTATCAATGTTTCTAGACATACCATATATTCTCCTATGGATAATCAGCCTAGCATGGATCATGATCGGGCCACTGGTGAAGGGGTTGGTCCTCAGGAATATACACTAATTAAATTGAGAGCTGTAGAGCCGTTTCCAGAGAAGCTGAGGTAGACATAATCATGTGATCATTACACAATAATCATGCTTTGTTTTATAGCGCTCTGTCAGGGAAACCAGTTTTTCTTGTTGCTGCTACCCTTCGTCCGGAAACTATGTATGGGCAAACAAATTGCTGGGTACATCCTGATTTAACATATGAGGTTTTCAAAGTAAAACATGGAGAGTTCTTTGTTAGCACTCATCATGGAGCGGTTAATATGGCATATCAAGAATTTACTGATGAGTTTGGAAAAGTGAATCCCATTTTAACATTGAAAGGACAGGTATGGAATCGGAATGGGGAAATTGAAAGTGGAATATGATTATTAAATGACAGAATGGGAATATGGATAAGATTACTTTTCTTAATTGATAGGATATAATGGGACTTCCCCTGACGGCTCCTCTTACATCATATGACATCATATATACACTACCTATGTTAACAATTAAAGAAGATAAAGGTTAGCAACAATTAGATATGTCATATCTGACCCCCTTTTGGCTCTCCTTCAGGTACAGGGGTAGTGACTTCTGTCCCCTCTGATGCTCCCGATGATTATGCAGCACTCAGAGATTTAAAAGAAAAGAAGGTATGTACGATACAGTATTGTAGATATGGTTATAATACCATGTAACCTCGTTAGGCATTTCGTGAAGAATACAATATCAAAGACGAAATGGTATTGCCATTTGAACCAGTAAGAGTTGTATATCCTCATTCCTATACCAACAGCCTTGTGTTCCCAGTTTATGTTATATTTCTGTGCTGTTTCGTTCCTATTTTAGATACCCATCATTCGTATTCCTGATCTTGGTGACCTCTCTGCAGTAGAAGCATGTAACCAGATGAAGGTCACCTCACAGAATGACAGAGCCCAACTTGATAAAGCTAAAGAATTGACATATCTTCGAGGTTTCTATGAAGGGGTGGGTTATGCAATTAAAGTGTGATATCATGTGTCCATTGTCTCCAGGGACAATTTCTTGTAATTCCCTAGATTAGAATAAATTTAGCCCTAGAAATTCCCCGACCCAGTTTCAAATTACCCCAAAAAATCCTTGAATTTTTTCGAATTTTACTGTAGAAATTCCCTGATCCTGTTCCGAATATCCCTAGAAATTACCCCAGATTTCTAACTTTTTTCATAACACAAAATGTTTTTATTTCTAAACATCATAAACTGACAAACTCAGTCTTGTTCACTTTCTGAAGAGTCTGAATTGTATATTTCAACATTGATACAATTGCATATACTTGTCAGGGTTGTAAGTGACACAGGAACAAGGTAAGCTTTGTTTTACCATTAGTAATGCATCAACAGTTGAAGTCTTAAATTTGTTTCATTGCTTGCTTTTGAATAGCGTGACTTGGGGAAAACAAACGTTTAACGCCAGCATTTGAGTGAAGGAGAGACAGCTGTTAGGTTATAACTATTAGTACGTATATATGTATGTATACTGAAGTTATTCAGTTTACCAAAAGCCACATAGATATTATGTAGCTTTTGATAAACTACTGTATATTAAGATATTCCTACTTGAGTGCATTTCAATATAGTAATTTACAAAGTAGCTGAAAAGTTAAAATAAAACCTATGAATATTATTCAGGTATATAAAATTGAGGAGGTCTTGAAAATACCCTAGATTCCTGTATTTTAAAAAATTCCTACCCTAGGCCCTAGATCAGTAAAAATTACCCTAGATCTAGGGTAAAATCCCTAGCATTGGAGACACTGCATGTGTCTGTAATATAAAAGTAATCATGTGATGTAGTCATGTGATTGATTGAAGGAATTTCCCTTATCTTCTTCAGGTACTTCTTATTGGTGTGTGTAAAGGTGAGAAGGTACAAGATGCTAAGAAGAAGATACAAAACCTGTTGCTAGAGGAAGGAGAGGCTGTTCTGTATCAGGAACCAGAGAGAACTGTTATATCACGTTCAGGAGATAAATGTGTTGTTGCTCTCTGTGATCAATGGCAAGTCCAGTTAACTACGTATAAATATAACCTTTTTGTAAAGAATTCTTGTACATATGTAACTGTATTACTGGTCTACATTAAAACAAATTGATTGAATCAAGTTTAAAGAATGGCACCTTGAATACCGGTATTTCAAGAGGGTGTATTCTTGATCCTCTAGGGTCTTTTGTCATTAGGGTTTTAATCTGCACCATTTATCGTGCCTACTGTAACTCAAGGTACCTTTCTCTACACTTGATGATCGAATTTATTTGTATGTTGTTTTTGTTTTTTTGTTGTTTGTCTTGTCTATTTGTCATCTCTATATTTATCTTTAACATAGGTATCTTGATTATGGAGAAGAGAAATGGAAGAAAGATGTTTATGAAGTCTTGAAAGGATTAAAAACGTAAACATGACCACACCCACTAGTACCAAAACCTCATTCTGTTTTTCATAAACAGGTATTCTGATGAAGTGAGAAACAATTTGGAATCAACACTCGAATGGCTTCATGAACATGCCTGTTCCCGTTCTTATGGTTTGGGAACCAGGATACCTTGGGATGAGGAGTACCTAATTGAAGCTTTATCTGATTCTACAATATACATGGCATATTATACTGTATCTCATTTATTACAAGGAGGTGTGGTTGATGGATCACAGGTTGGACCTCTAGGAATCACGTGAGTCAACATCTCTCTAACCAATCAGATTCATTTGTTTTGCCCTAAAGTCCAGGACAGATGACAGTAGAAGTATGGAATTATATATTCTTTGGAGAGGATTGTCCTACAACTGATATATCTCTGGAAGCGCTTAGGTAAAGTGGCAGAATAAACCTGCCGCATTTAATGAAACAGGATCACTTGTGTTTTGTGTGTCCATATTTACTCTTGTTATTGCCTTCGTTCATTGTAAAGTCGTGAAACGGTAACTGTGAGTTATAAAATTTATCATAACTTTAGTTACTTTTTTTCCTTGTATAATTTGAAGTCTACCAGCACCCCATTTGAAATGTCAAAGTTTTTATTTTTCCAGAAAAAATGCTAACACACAGACACACACACACAGACAGACAGACAAAATGATTACCGTACCCTTCCGCCTACACTACGCGGCGAGGGTAAATATAAATACTGATTAACATTAGCTACGTACGTATAAGTACACTAAAATGAAGAACCCTCTATTATAATTTATATAATTATATTAATATTTTTATTGCAGGTTGCTACGTCGTGAGTTCTTATACTGGTATCCTGTAGACCTGAGGGTATCTGGAAAGGATCTCATTCAAAATCACCTGACTTATTATTTGTATAATCACGTAGCAATATGGCCGACGCCCTCTAGAGAGGCTGAGGATTGTAAGTGGCCAGCAGCTATCAGAGCTAATGGTCACCTTCTCTTGAATTCAGAGAAAGTGGGTGTGGTTTATATCAGTTTGTTAACTATTAATTAATCATTAATCTCCACAGATGTCTAAATCAACTGGAAATTTCTTAACATTGAATGAAGCTATTGATCGTTTCTCAGTTGATGGTAAATGACTCTACCCATATTACATCATCACTGACCAATTATATTTCAGGAACACGTATAACTCTAGCTAATGCTGGAGACACTTTAGAAGATGCTAATTTTGTGTATGAAATGGCTGATGCTGGTCTCCTTAGACTTCATAATCTAATTGAATGGATTAAGGTTTATATATATGTATATAATTTTATTACTCAATCTAGTACCCATTCAGTTCTATTGTAATCCATCCTATTCCTGTTCGTATTTCCATTCCTATTCCTGTTCCATTCCATTTCTGTTCCTTTCCCTATTTCCATTCCTATTCCTGTCCATATCTCCATTCCTCTTCCTATACCTATTCCATTCCTATTTCATTCCTATCTCTGTTCCTATTTGCATACCTACATATTTCCATTCCTATTTCTGTACATATTCCTTCCTATTTCCATTCTTATTCCTGTCTATATTTCCATTCCTATTCCTGTTCATACGTACTTCCATTCCTTCCTATTCCTTGCCATTTCCATTCTTATTCCTGTCCATATTTCCATTCTTATTCCTATCCATACTTCGTTCCCACCTATTCTCAGGAGATGATAAATTTGAAAGACTCAATGCGTAATAACTCTCGTGATAAATGGAATTATCAAGATATTGTTTTTAACAATGAAATTAATAATGCCATTGTTGTAACTGATAATCACTATGACAACATGATGTTTAAAGAGGCACTGAAAACATGTTTTTATGACCTACAGGTTCGTTTTAGAGTTCTTAAAATAAATAATGTATTAATTATATTTATCTGGTATTGTAATAATCATAAGTATGAATTTCAATTATAGATAGCTCGTGATAGGTATCGTGAAATAACATCATCAGATGATGGTATGAATTGGGAGCTAGTGGAGAAGTTCATTGAGATACAAGCAATTCTTCTCTGTCCAATATGTCCTCATGTCACTGAATATGTTTGGACACTTCTTGGAAAGGTATATGTCCTGTTCTTCTGTTTCTTCTCTGTCCTCCAGTCATGCATTCTCTATCCTTACTCCTCATCCTTTCCTCCATTCCTTCATCACCTTTTTATTTTCTTTAGAAAGAGAGTATTATGTATGCCAGATGGCCAGTGGCTGAAGAAATAGATAAAGTGTTGCTAAGGGAAACGCGTTATCTTGATGATGTGTCTCATGACCTTCGTGTGAGACTCAAGAAAATGATAGAACTTAAAGAGAAGGTTTCAAAACTATAATAACCTAATAAATATTTATTATTTAATTTAGAAAGGGTTGGATTCTACTCGTCCCGAATATGGTATTATATATGTTGCTGATGAATTTCCAAAGTGGCAATCCATAGTATTAACTATACTAAATGGATTATATAATGAGGTATGCTATATAAATAGTATTTCAATACATACATATGTACCTCTTCTTTCCTTTCATTAGTCCACTAATGACTTACCAGATAATACAGTTATAGTAGAGGCTATACGACAGGAACCAGATCTCACAGCTGTCATAAAGAAAGTAATGCCTTTTGTACAAACAGTTAAGGTAATTATCATTATGTTTATTATTAAAGGGTCTGATTATGAAATCCTCACAGGCTAATCTATCAGTTCTGGGTTCTGAAGCACTCAATTTAAAATTTCCATTTAATGAGAAAGTTTCGTTAGAGAGAAATCTCAATTATCTGACAAGATCTCTTGAGGTATTTAATTATCATTATAGTGTTATGATGATTATTATGTTTGTATTCATTAGTTCTCTGAATTGTGGGTAGAGTCTGTATCGGCTGTCGGCACAGAAGCAAAAATAAAAGACCAGTGTACTCCCGGAAAACCAATGTTTGTTTTCACACATGAGCCTCCAAAGGTTTCATAAAATCTATCTATCTATCTATCTATCTATCTATCTATCTATCTGTCTATCTATCTATCTGTCTATCTATCTATCTATCTTTTCTATTTGTTTTATATCATAGATGTGTATAATTATAAAACTACGTATATCTCAGTATTAATCTCTATCTATCCTTATTCAGCCTGTTGCCAAAGTAACTGCAATCAATCAACAAAGTTGTGTACCATATTCTACTGTTTCTATCCTTGTGTATGACAAAGATACTACTGTTAAATTTATTGATAGGATTAGAAGAAAATGTCAGATACCAGGTTTGTCTGTCTGTCACTAATTTTGTGTAATCTCTTGTACCTGTCCCTCCAGGTAACACTGGAATTACCGTTTGGCGTTATTTGAAGGATGCATGTACAATTCCAGTAACTGGAGAGGAAACAAAGGGACTGGAACTCATTCCATTATCAGGCTTATTCAGGGTCCAGAATGGGAAGCTGTCTTTTTCTGATCTGAATTCAGATTCCGATGATGTAGTTACTACATCTGTAGGCTCTGATATTCAATACCTTGTTGATGTTTGACTAATGTATTTAACTGCATGAGTAGATGTAAGACTAGTTAATTAATATGTTATCAGTTATTTTTAATAATTAGCATAGCAAATATTAATGTATTTTTAGAAATTTGAAATAGCCAAACAATAGACTATTAATACCATGATGACTGCATAGAGATTTGAAGTGTCTCTTTTATTTTAGTTTATTTTAGTTTATTTTAGTTAGATATGAAGATTAATTTTGCACCACGTGTGCTCCTGTATTGTGGTTACATGTAGAGTATATAAATCATTACTGAACTTCACTCATACTGGTCAGCCATATTGACATACTACTGAAACACATCTAACACCAAGACAGAATGATGACAAGAGACTCATTTGTGAGAAGTCATTCACTCAAGCAGAAAAGTTAACACATCATGAGCTTCAGTTTGATGGAATAGCAAACCCACCTCCACAGTATTCACAGATACAAGAATAGTAGTTACTTGTGTGTATATACTGGTGATATTCTAAATTTTGTGCTCCAATGAATGGCTTACTGTACAAATTACACGTGAACCGTTTCTTTTGTAGGCATTCAATTGACAGTGCTGTTTCAATACGGAGGGAGGGAAAACATTCTTCACAAACACAAGGATCACCAGTATGATCAACACCTAATTCATTATAAATACAATACTAAACAGATTTGCTTGTGATGTATGCAGTGAATCCTTTGCTAATCAAGAGGAAATAAAGTATCATCTGTGAAAATACATAGGAAAATACCCATATAGTTGTGAATGGTGTGAAAGTGGATTTTCCATGGTGAAAAACACAACAAAAAAAAAAGAAAATTGTTTTTGAGTTATGCATTATGCGATAAAAACATTGCCAGTATTGGCACACAGGCACATAAGTATCCACACTGCTGTGAACAGTGTGGATGAAGATTTGCTACTACTTCACATCTAAAGTGCCATCTAGATCTTGAATCGCACAGTAAAGGTTTTAGTTGTGAGTTATGTAGTAAATTGTTCAGTGCACGACTGTTGTTTAAATTAGGGCTGGGACGATTAATCGATTAATCAATTGATATTGAAAATTCATTTGATTATCGATTATAAGTCTGTAATATCGATTATGCTAATTATTCCAAA
The DNA here is from genome assembly GCA_947044365.1 of Petrosia ficiformis. Lineage (NCBI taxonomy): Eukaryota > Metazoa > Porifera > Demospongiae > Haplosclerida > Petrosiidae > Petrosia > Petrosia ficiformis. Next base: position 1,149,185 of record OX345638.1, read on the forward strand.
AGACATACTTTTCAAGCATGTGACGGCAAGTAATGTACAATATGGAAGTGATAGGAAGCCTTTTTGATTATCAAATGGGAGGAGTTTCTTGTATTAATTAGCCTAATTAAAATACTTCTGCTGATTTTAATCGATTATCAATCGACTTGAAGTTAGTGATAATTGATTTCAGAATCTCAGCCGATTCCCAGCCCTAGAACTTAAAATACCACCAGTATGAACATTTTGGAAAACATCTGTAAACACTGTGGAATTGGTTTTACTTTTAGGTCAAAGTTGACACGACACAAACTTGAAAAGAAACACACTGAAAAGAAACAATTCATTTGTGAGTGTTGTAGCAAATCATTCAATGATCCACAGTCATTAAAATATCACCATTATAAGCACACAGGAAAATATCCACATGTAACTATGTGAACACTAGTACTAGTACTGTGCACAAGGCTTTCTTGTTATTTGGAAATTGGAAAAAAACCTACGCCATAAAAACCATGGCACTCTACAAAAGCACAAAACAACTACACCTTGAAATAGGATTGTGCTGGAACATCAAATAAGATTAAGTATAATTAAATAAATACAAGAATAATTTTAAAAAACTAAAAATGAAAGATGTCAAAACCCAAAAAGCACGCAGACAAAGTCAGCCGGGATAGTAATAACATATGTAGGAGGTTAACGTAGGACCCAGAATTAATGAAACAAACACATCTATATAACCCTACATTTATACTGCGTAGTGTAGGTACTTATGTAGGGTTATGGTTTTTTAAATTTAATTTCGATGATGTTTCATTTAACAATCATGATTATGAAATTCCTCTCAATAACTGATGATAAGCTTGATTTTTTGGAAAAATGAATTTGTGAAATCAATTACATATCAAGTTAACAAGTACGTATAATATATAAACTACGTTGTCCAGATATAACATTACACACAACATTACATGATCATCACATGATATGATCTGAGTAGCACACTCTGAGTTGATCTACCACCATTTTTTTACATTCCGGCACTGATGGCTGCATGAAATCTCTAAGAGTTTAATTGTCACTAATTCATATGATGTGCACTCATCATACCATGATCACCGTGGCCAAATGGTATCTAACATACGATTTAATTAAGATAAAACTATCGGGAATCTAAGTTGGTAACTTAAATAATAATTATTATTCATAAACATAGACTACATACCAATGATTTAAGGTATGATGCACTACTACTGGATTAGTTTCCTCAGCTTGAGTCCCCGCTCCCATGTTCATCCACCCCTATCCCCTATCCCAACCAATCCACCACCCAACCAACACACACACACACACACTGTTCAGTTTATGATGGAAGCAACAAAATCAGTCTCAGTTGAAGATGTCATGGCACATTAATTATCAATGTAAACTCATGTACAATTATTACCTCCTCAAAGCATTATTCACATTTCTTAACTAGCATTTGATATTACAAAAACTTAACAGCTTCTCCCAAGACTCCAACTAGCTGCACAGAACTTAAAAAAAAACCTGTCACTGTATCTTACGTACATCATTCAGTAACTTGAATGGGTGCTTCTTCATGCAGCAGTCACTGCATTACATTGTACATTCTAGGCCGTATCATTACATTGAAACACTAAAAAGCATGTATGAATGGATTCAATGTATGTGTGTTACTCTAAGTCATGATATGAGGTCATCATTACAAGGAGAATATAGAATTTCATTTATCAATTTTGATATTCCTTATTCCATTGTTGTCAATTATAACCACGCCTATTAATATATACACGTACATCAAAGGCTGGTGTGTTGGGCTTTGAAGTACCACCACACAAAAATCTTTAATTAACAGCCTGCGTCTAGTCGAGTCTGAAATGGCTGAAGGAGGAGAAACAGATCAGTTGGTAGACAACGAATTACCACCAGACACTAAGCCAGTTAAGAGAGATGGGACGAGGTTGGTGTACAGATATATATATAATATATATATATATATATATATATGTATATTATATATATATATATATATATATATATATATATATATATATATATATATATATATATATATATACATATATATAATAATATGTATAATAATATGTATAATATATATATATATATATATAATATAATATATAATTTATACAGAAGTATTTTATATATAGCCTTGTTTGATAATGGAAGAACTTCATGTTTACAAATATAGATTGACAGTTGAATGCTTGAATAGATATAATGACTACAATTAACATAGATGGAACTTTATGATGGAGTGTAGTCTCCATGGAAATATTAGGCCTAAGTATAAAATATTTTGGAATGAATGATATAATATGTGTAATAATATTATGTGTTCTGCCCATACTGGTCAGGCCCTGGCTGGGACTAACCACCTCTCGGATAATACATGTACATATATCGGCTAATTGAGACAGAATTAAGTATATACTGGATAAACACCACTTAATACAAGTTAGAATCCAACCACCACTTCTACATAGCCTGGGCAGAACACTGTGTGTATATACAGTTATATACATATATTATATATATATATTTTTTATTTTCTTTGTTTTGAGCATTCCAAACTCTCTAATTACATTCGTCACTTTTAGAAGTACTTGTATGTATGTATGTATGTATATATGTATGTATGTATGTATGTATGTATGTATGTATGTATGTATGTATGTATATATGTATGTATGTATGTATGTATATATGTATATATGTATGTATGTATGTATGTATATATGTATGTACATGTATGTACAGCGGTATGTATGTATGTATGTACAGTGTCTGTATCTATTTATGTAGTTGACTAAAATGGACATAGGTTTACTAAAACCAAACGTTTCAGTAGACCTAATATTACTTTATAGTACACTTTAATTCGCAAAAATTACAAACTGTGAACATTTGAATGACTTTGTAGTTACTAATCCTAGGAAAGGTTATTTATCACTATTTAATTAACTAACAAAGCTCAGTATACTATAACTAAAACTAAAACTAGGTACTAAAACATCACTGAATGAACCTGTTGTATAAACTGTGACTTTTGTTGAAAATTCTTGAACTTGTCATAAAACAATTGTTTATATTCTAATACAAACACTATAATATATAAACAGTTTATGAAACACATAGGTATATGCATATAGATACATAGATACATACATACATACATACATACATACATACATACATACATACATACATGCATACATACATGCATACATACATACATACATATACAAACATACATGCATACATATATACATACATACATACATACGTACATACATACACATACATACATACATACATACATATACAAACATACATGCATACATATATACATACATACATACATACGTACATACATACACATACATACATACATACATACATATACAAACATACATGCATACATACATACATGTACATACATACATATACATACATATATACATACATACGTACAACGTAAGTATATACATACATACGTACATACATACATAAATACAAGCAACGTACATACATACATACAATGTACATACATACATCAGACATGGTAACATGGAGTCAATTACAAGACAATGTTATGTATTATTACCTTAAAGTTCAGTCAATTACCATTACTAATCTACTGTTATGGATTACTATAATAGCATTGGGATTTCCTTGAAGTTCTTTCATGTTTTAAACTAAACGACCATTACATTTAATGTTCAAGAGTTTCTCACAAACAGAATCACTTTTCTGGTTGAAAGAATTTCCCTCTAATACTAAAAAGTCTCTCTACTGGCCATAAACATTTTACATTATTACCTCAACATTGAGATTGTATATTACTATTACCTTAAATATGCTTCTATTGGTATTACCCTATGTCTGATACATACATACGAGCATAATTACAACATACATACATACATACATACATACATACATGCATACACACTGTACATACATACATATTACTTACATACATCGATTACATACATACATGTACATACATAAATACATATTTCTTTGATGTCTAGGGTTTTCAAGAAGACCTCTCCCAACTCAAAGGTAAGTACCATTGATAGGTGTATCTTTACATGTATATACATACGTACATGTTTAATTATGTTTTTCTCATACACACTATGTACATGTATTTACATATACTTACATGTTTAATTATGTTTTTCTCATACACACTATGTACATGTATTTACATATACTTACATGATGTTATTGGGGATGTAGAAAGAAAGAAAGAAAGAAAGAAAGACACCTGAGGCAATGGAAAAATGAAAATGAGAGTTCCCTCAGGTGGGATTCAAACCCACGACACTGTACTCCGGACAGATACTCTACCAACTGAGCTACCAAGGCAGCTCAGCTGGTAGGGTCCGAATCAAACATCTCATAAGCCTGTATGAACAGGCTAACTTGACACTAGGCATTAGGTGAAGGCCGGGGTAATGAAACCACCAAAGACACCAACACCAAACCTAAGCATATACATGATGTTATCGGAGATGTAGAAAGAAAGAAAGAAAGAAAGACACCTGAGGCAATGGAAAAATGAAAATGAGAGTTGCCTCAGGTGGGATTCGAACCCACGACACTCTGTACTCCATGCACATTCACACACACACAAACATACATTCACACACACATGAGTGCACAAACATACACGGCATACATACATTCACACACACAAACATATTTACACATATTGTAGATTACTGTTTATGTGGGAAAACGAGATTTTGTAGACCATGTTGAGGAAGTTGATCCCATTGGTTAGTGCCATTACCTATACATACATGTACATATTTATATTGTCTCTTGCGCTACCTCACTCCCTCCCCTCTTTCTTGTCTCTTGTCTCACTCCCTCCCTTCCTTCTTGTCTCTCTCCCTCCCTTCCTCCCTTCCTCATTGTCTCTCTCCCTCACTTCCTCCCCTCCTCCTTGTCTCTCTACCTCACTTCCTCCTCTCTTCCCTGTCTCTCTCCCTCACTTCCTCCCTTCCTCCCCTCCTCCCTTTCTCTCTCCCTCACTTCTTCCCTTCCTCCTCTCTTCCCTGTCTCTCTCCCTCACTTCCTCCCTTCCTCATTGTCTCTCTCTCTCACTTTTCCTCTCCTCCCTGTCTCCCTCTCCCTCACTTCCTCCCCTCTTCCCTCCATTCCTTCTCTCTATCCCTCACTCCCTTCTCTGTTTGTCTGTCGCTATCTCTCCCTCTCCCTCTCCCTCTCTCTCTCCTCTCTCTCTCTCTCTCTCTCTCTCTTCTCTCTCTCTCTCTCTCTCTCTCTCTCTCTCAGATGGAGTTTTATTGATTGATCCTGAATATTTCAAGAAAGAAAGCAAGAAGGATAGAAAAGGTTTGTTGCTGATTGTTATAAATGAGGTCACAGTCACCGAATGAGGGGGAGAGGATGAAGGAAGGATGGAGTTCTCTCTCCCTCTTGAGATGTTTGCATGTACAATGTATGTTATTAAAGGATATCCTCTAAAGGTCTTTAAAGTACTTCAATAAAATTCCATTATTAAGTGACAGTTCTCAGAATTGCTTTGAAGAAAGGATTTTTCTTAGTAACACATTTAACCGAATGGGTGTGGATTCCACATTTTTACAGTAGAATACAGTAATTGATAAAGGAAAGAAAGTTTTTATTACGAAGAATACTTAGGCTCAAAAAAGGTTCCAATCAGTGTTTTGAATAAGTTCATATGGCGCACCATCGGCCCAAAGAGCTTCTTATTTGGCACTGCATAGTTCTCAGATGGCACAGTTAATAATGATTATATTGTCACTAACAGCATTAACTCTTTGTTAATTGGCTCAAGATGTATTCCCAATGGCGCACATACTTACATTGTTGAGTCAATTTGGCCCATGCTTTAAAACATATCTAAAACTATGGTTCCAATCTATTCACAATAAAACCTAAAGGCCAAGTACGTCTAAGTATCCTATTTAGAACTAGGTATCATTAACGTTAGGTTTTATGTTTTTTGTACGATGTGTAGGGTTTTTGCATTTGTGTTCTTTTTTCCTTTCTAGTTTTTGCTCAAGTTATAGTAGGGTTTCGATATGGAAGAGAAGATCTTGATGTTTTGGGACTCAACTTCAGGAGAGACCTTGTTGATGTAAGCTGTAGCAGATAAGCAAAGAGATGTGATACATACATGTATATGTATAGATAGACAGAAATATAAAGAAATGTACATGAAGATCAACACAATTATATTGACTGACACAAATGTACACACATACATGTATACTGGTGTTGTTTTAGTTAACTACAGTATATGTCAATCAAATGTCACCATACAGTAACAGTAATTATCTTATTTCTACTGTCAGTATAATATAGTAATTACTGTCTCACTACTGTGGTGTTGAATTGACAAGCATATCAATTACTGTTAACTACTGTTGAACTACTGTAGTGTGGAAATGAAACTACTGAGTAATTACTGTACTATATGGTGATATTTTATTGACATATACTGTATATGTACGGACTGAAAAAATGCATTTGACTCGGATAATTGCCTTAACCCTTATGTGCACGTTTCCATGACAATATTTCATGAATTTATAATGAGTTTAGTTTCACCTCCATAAATGTGATTTTATTCTAGTTCTGGAAAACACATTAATTCACGCCATGTCAATTAGTGTTGTACAATAATGACTACTTTTAGTTATAGCATGTCTAGTTTATCACGATTAGAGTTTAGTTTTAGTTAATTAACTAAAAAATATTGGGCTTGCTAAAAGGGTTTTAGTTTTAGTTAACTGATGTATGATGACATTTTATTGACATATACTGTATAACTAAAATCAATTTTAGTAAGGTATTGTGACTTATAGTTAATTAAACTATAACTAAATTACAAGTCTATTGTATAACTATACCTAACTAAAATGAAACATGGCCAATAATAGGGACTTTTAGTTAGTTAGCTAAAACTAAATCCCTTTTAGTAAGCCTAATAGTTAATTAACTATAACTAGGGATGGGCAATATTTTGATTATCGTGATAATCGTGATTAAAATTTCCTGTGATAATCGTATCGTCTAAATATTGCCATATCGTGGTCATAAAAATAACAATTATTGTGCCATAACTTCAGGTTTTCAGTACTATCACATCTAAATCAGTTTTTCAACACTGTTTACTCAACAAATAAAAGGTATCAATTTGATTGCTGAATGAAATCTACATACATGTACATATGTAAGGTAGCCAATAATCGCAATAATCGTGATACTTGCAAAAACAATAATCGTTGACTCATATTTTCATAATCGCCCATCCCTAACTATATCTATAACTAAATTGCAAGAAACTGGACATACTATAACTAAAAGGGGTGATTATTGTTATACTAAAACAACACTAATGTATACAGACAAACAGACTGACACATCAATGAATTGGCTGATATTTGCTACAGAGGATTCTGACAAACAAGAATATATTTACTTATATATATTATATTTCGTTTCCATAGGAACGGTTACAAGTATTTCCACCACCAGATCCCTCAAAACCTCAACTGCTTACTTTGCTCCAAGTTCGCTTGCTGAAGAAACTCGGGAGGAATGCATACCCCTTTACCTTTTCTGTATGTACATATATGTGTCTGTATGTACATGTACATGTATGTGTCTGTGTGTACATGTATGTGTCTGTTTGTACGTGTACATGTATGTGTTTGTGTGTACATGTACATGTATTGTACACATGTACATGTACAACATGTCTGTACATTTATGTATATACATGTATGTACATGTATGTGTGTGTATATGTGTATGTATCTTTGTAGGTACAGTATATGTATGTGTATCTATGATTATGTGTATACATGCACATGTGTGTTTGTATGTACAGTATATGTATGTGTATCTATGATTATGTGTATACATGCACATGTGTGTTTGTGTGTGTTTGTATGTACAGTATATGTATGTGTATCTATGATTATGTGTATACATGCACATGTGTGTTTGTGTGTGTTTGTATGTACAGTATATGTATGTGTATCTATGATTATGTGTATACATTCACATGTGTGTTTGTGTGTGTTTGTATGTGCAGTATATGTATGTGTATCTATGATTATGTGTATACATTCACATGTGTGTTTGTGTGTGTTTGTATGTACAGTATATGTATGTGTATCTATGATTATGTGTATACATTCACATGTGTGTTTGTGTGTGTTTGTATGTACAGTATATGTATGTGTATCTATGATTATGTGTATACATTCACATGTGTGTTTGTGTGTGTTTGTATGTACAGTATATGTATGTGTATCTATGATTATGTGTATACATTCACATGTGTGTTTGTGTGTGTTTGTAGGTACAGTATATGTATGTGTATCTATGTTTGTATGTACATGTATATACATGTGTACATACATGTATGTGTGTGGGTATGTGTGTCTGCATGTAATTATATACACACAAATCCTTTCAAAATGAGATTAATAAGTGTTAATATAATAATAAATAATACTAATGACATACCTAACAAGATGTATAAAATGTAGATTGTATTGTTCCATTGATGAGAAAGTCACCAATGATTACTACTGAATGCTAGAGATACTGATTATTATTTCGATTGTCTACTCTTCAAAGGATCTTGTATAACTTTAAGAATATATTTCAGATAGAATACCTTTTGATTACAGTTTCTACGTAGGCTACATAAGTACCTGCCCACTACCTAGAATACACATTGTTAGAGTTTCTGCAGAAGCATTACATTCGTCTTACATGTACATGTATTTATTTTCATGTATTAGAAATTATGAACATGAACAGACTTTAGTATAGTTAATGTATATTTCATATATAGCTGAAAAAAGGACTTCCATCTTCCATTTCTCTACAAGCAACTTCAAGTGATGGAGAAAAGGTTATTGAAAATACATATATTTATTGGTGATCATGTGACCTATAGCCAATCAGATTACATATATATCTTATACATGTACCTTCCAATCAGTAATTAATTTATACAAATAATTATAATTATATAATTATAATACATGTATGTATTTACTACATGTGTATGTACATGTATATATTGTATATATACATGTATATATATATACAGTGGAGCCCCTCTATTGCGGACAGCATTGGGACAAATATAAGTGTCCTGATTACAGGGGTGTCCTCATTTCAGGGGTGAATTTATATTATAAAGTACAGTTTGGGACAAGTGTAAGTGTCCTTAATACAGGGGTGTCCTCAATAGAGGGGATCCACTGTATATGTATTATTATAATACATTTATAAATTATATTTATTACATGTATATATACATGTATATATATACATATTATTATTCATTAGCCGTGTGGTGTAGATTTCATTCTAAGATGTTTTGTTGCTAAGAATATGGAAGATAAGATAGAGAAAAGGTGAGTTATATTTAAGTACATATATTAGTTATAGCAATAAAGGTTCTGATTAAATAATGCTCTTGGCTCATCGTTAAGTACATATATTAGTTATAGCAATAAAGGTTCTCATTAAATAATGCTCTTGGTTCATCGTTAAGTACATATATTAGTTATAGCAATAAAGGTTCTGATTAAATAATGCTCTTGGCTCATCGTTAAGTACATATATTAGTTATAGCAATAAAGGTTCTCATTAAATAATGCTCTTGGTTCATCGTTAAGTACATATATTAGTTATAGCAATAAAGGTTCTGATTAAATAATGCTCTTGGCTCATCGTTAAGTACATATATTAGTTATAGCAATAAAGGTTCTGATTAAATAATGCTCTTGGCTCATCATGCATTATGTAATCTTGGACCTTTATTGGCCTCACCTGAGTGTCCACATTAAAACACTTATTGCCACTCTAAATGGTCCTACAAGTGTTTTATTGTGTATTTATTTAATAAAGTGCTGCAATTCCTGTAGTCTCATTGGTCAGAATTTCATGAGATTCATTAATTATACATGTAACTTAATCCTCTCTAGACTTGTTATGGGATTAGTTAACCAAATTACAGATCTGCAATATATTAATTAGTAATAATGAGGTTATTTATATAATAAGGGCCTTTATAAAACCATACTTGTGGCACATAATAATTATTATTTTAGACAAATAGTTCCCTTATAGTACTCGCTATTTGGCCCAGGGGTTTCATACATGAAATTTTCCTGGGGGGGGGGGGGGGGGGGGTGTGCGGACATCCCCCCTTAGGAAAGTTTGAAAATTAGGTGCTCCAAGATGGATTCTGGTGGGTGCCCCCTCCTCTTTATGAAACCCTGTGGCCATTTTGTATAGGAAGCCAATGAAATTATGAATCTAGGAGGAACATTATCTGGTCTCCTTGGATACCAAATTTAGTGGGCTTCCTTACAAAATGGCGGAATAGTAAAAGTAAGCACTTAAGATTATTATGTGCCGCAATATTGTTTTCTCTAATTGGGTCACATGATATGATACAGAAGTGGAAATAACAGTCGGACATCAGACAATGTCTGATCATTTAGCCTGTTTGCTCAAGCAAATCTCACTTTAAATATGACAAAAAGAGTGAAATTTAAAGGAATGCTCTCACAGGAATAGTAAACAATATGTGGCACTTGTAAATACATGTAACTTGCCCCACAATTCAATTTTAAAATCTGATTGGTTGATTTTATCATGTGACTAGAGTAATTAATATAGATAGCTTTGCTCTAAATGTTGTAGTCAGACCAAAATTTGAAAGTGTCTGATCAAAAATCACGCATGTTGTCCCTGCAAATTTATAGTCTTATTTCCACCTCTGTAATAATACCTCAAGAGTTTCTCGTTTCTCTTCATTAGAAATTCTGTTCGTCTGGCACTTAAGAAAATTACACATGCGCCACCAGAACACACAAAAAGAGTAAGACCACACCCACTTATTAATTAATTATTTTAACCCCTTTCTTTAGCCAGTTGTTGATTTGAGCAAAGAGTACATGTTAAGTAGTCATCCAATGACTGTAGAAGCTAATCTAGATAAAGGAGTAAGTCACATGATTATCACATGGTTTGTTGGGTCATGTGACTGGCTAAATATCAAAGAATTGTCATATGACATATATAGTGGATGTGTTATGGAGTTTATCGTAGAGTTCACCAGTCCGACACTTCTGTTCTTCATCAGCTAGAAAAACAGTGTTCTCATTCCTGTTCTCTTCTATCAGTACCATTCCTGTTCTCTTCTATCAGTAGTCTCATTCTCATTTTTTTTCTATCATTGAATTCACTAGTCTCATTCTCATTCTTTTCTATCATTGAATTCACTAGTCTCATTCTCATTCTTTTCTATCATTGAATTCACTAGTCTCATTCTCTTCTATCATTGAATTCACCAGTCTCATTCCTGTTCTCTTCCATCATTGAATTCAGTAGTCTCATTCTCTTCTATCATTGAATTCACCAGTCTCATTCTCTATCATTGAATTCACTAGTCTCATTCCTGTTCTCTTCCATCATTGAATTCAGTAGTCTCATTCCCATTCTTTATAGACCTATTATCATGGTGAACCAATAAGAGTTAATGTATCAATCACAAATCGATCATCAAAAACTGTTAAAAAAATCCGCATTACAGGTTTGTACCACCTGTCTATCTATCTATATATCTATCTATCTATCTATCTATCTATCTATCTATCTATCTATCTATCCATCAATCAATCTATCTATCTATCTATCTATCTATCTATCCATCAATCCATCAATCCATCTATCTATCTATCTATCCATCAATCTATCTATCTATCAATCTATCTATCCATCAATCTATCTATCTATCTATCTATCTATCTATCTATCCATCAATTTATCTATCTATCTATCTATCCATCAATCTATCTATCTATCTATCTATCCATCAATCAATCTATCTATCTATCTATCTATCTATCTATCTATCTATCTATCTATCTATTTATCTATCTATCTATCTATCTATCTATCCATCATTCTATCCATCCGTCCATCTATCCATGTTTATTAACAACTGTCCATCTATCTAACCATCCATCTGTATTCATCCATATCTATTGTCAGCTGTCCATCTATCTATCCATCTATCCATTCCCATTGTTATCAGCTTATTCATTAAGCTGTCCATCTATTCATCCATCTAACTATTCCCATGGCTATCAGGCTATTGATTTAGCCGTCCATCTATGTATTCATGTACATGTATCTACTGTATATACCCTCCTCCATTCCATCTATTCTTTTATCTATATTTCTATATCTTGTAGTGCGTCAATTTGCTGTGATGTGTTTGTTTTCTAATTCAGAATACAAGTGTACTGTAGCTGAAATAGAATCAAGGTGAGCGTGTTGGTACCAGGGTGGGTGTGGTTGTGATTTGCACATGAAAAATATATTGGCTTTTTCTAATAAACTTCATTGTGCGAGAATATGCATCAGGTGATCACTGATGACTGAGTAGCAGCTGAACCTTTAGTTTGCACTTGTCACAAGTGACCTCTCAAGTAAAGTAGAATCACATTAGCTTAAGTACATGTACATGTATTATGTACATGTATTGATGGAACTTTGGTATGGTAATGTGTAATAAAGTGTCTTGTGTGCATGTGTAGTGCAGTTGCCCAAGCAAGTGGTTACCATGGTGACTGAACCCACAGTAGCACATGTACACACATTTCCAACTATGAATTTATAATAAGTTTAGTTTCATTTCAGGACTTTAGGATGCTTCATACTACACATGTACATGTATATATGTATTGCCTCTTGCCAGCTGTATCAAAGATGGCAGCCATATGTGTGACATCATCATCATTATTATTATTATTATTATTATTATTATTAGTGATGGATGTCCGGTGGCCACTGGGAGCTCTGTTCAGAAGTCTTATGAAATCACACCTCTAATGGAGAAGAACAGAGTAAGATTCGTCGTGCAGTTCACAGTACTATACTATAATGTTACACTACAATACAGTACAGTACTGTACAGTGCAATACAGTATAGTACTGTACAGTACAATACAGTATAGTACTGTATAGTACGGTACTGTACAGTACTGTACAGTACAATACTATACAATACAATTAATACAGTACAGCAATACAATAGTACTAAATACTATACAGCTAGTACAATATAATACAGTATAGTACCCTACGATACAGTACTATACAGCTAGTACAATATAATACAGTATAGTACCCTACAATACAGTACTATATAGCTAGTACAATATAATACAGTATAGTACCCTACAATACAGTACTATACAGCTAGTACAATATAATACAGTATAGTACCCTACGATACAGTACTATACAGCTAGTACAATATAATACAGTATAGTACCCTACAATACAGTACTATACAGCTAGTACAATATAATACAGTATAGTACCCTACAATACAGTACTATACAGCTAGTACATTATAATACAGTATAGTACCCTACGATACAGTACTATACAGCTAGTACAATATAATACAGTATAGTACCCTACAATACAGTACTATACAGCTAGTACAATATAATACAGTATAGTACCCTACAATACAGTACTATACAGCTAGTACATTATAATACAGTATAGTACCCTACGATACAGTACTATTTACTACACAACAAAATTCAAAATCATAATAAAAGTAAACATGTAAATAACACATACATGTACTCTTTATTCAAATCACACAGTATCGTAAGACCTATCCAAGGGAACCTAGACAAATATATTTTTAAAACACCACAAAGCAATGTTACATATTAAATTAAATTTCTATCACACATTAATTCTCTGTATCAGTTTCAACTGGACAAGGTGCATGTACTTGTGTAGTGTACCTAGGACAAGGTACATGTACTTGTGTAGTGTACCTAGGATAAGGGGAAAGAACACTGCTATTTTTGACTCTCCCCCTTTTGGGAGGGTTACTGTAAATAGTTTGGGAAAATGTCTGTGTGTGTGTGTGACCCCGCTGTACCTCAAGAACTGGACACTCCTGGACTTCCATACTTGGCATGTATACACTCCTCCGAAGTGGCAAGAGTGAGCACTCGTTTTTCTCTACCATACTATCGAAAAGGGTCAGATAGGTGCGGCTTCAGTCTTCCAGGCTCTTCCTGCATCTAACAAAGCACGAGTTTTATATCACTGGCTGTCTTAATGACTCCTCTTTCGAACAAAGCAAATTAAAATCTTTGAACATGTAAACTTCGAAAGTCATAAAGCTGTAACAAAAGGTTCATGGAAACCCCGCCCATAATTATAGCATAAATTAATTTGTAAATTAATTTGTATTTTGTATAATTATTATAATAAATATAATTATACAAAAATTAGGAGAGACTCATGCAATATTCATTAGCTGTATGTTTATAACTTAATTGTTTCTTTGTTGGAATTATTTTTCTTTTCTAAATATGTCATGAAAATGTGTATAATGAGTGCCAAGCCTGCAAAGAAACCCCACGAAGACTCTGTTATCGAATATGCAAGAGCCAATCCAAAGGTATCATTATATCTAATGGGACCATAAACCCGATTGATAAGAGGAAACAAGGCAAGGACAATGAATATTATTGGATAGGCTAACAAAGGTAGGGACCCTTTTATAGCAGTCTTTGTTGGATTATGTTCAGGAGTTTCAACAAGAGGCTCATTTTCTGGAGTCTTGTATTTATACTTTCGAGTAGATACATTCATTATAACAACAACAGCCACAACAATCATAGCGAGGAAGATAAAATATGGTCCATACAACAATTCAATAATCCCTTGTAGATACTGTTCAGTAGTACAATCATCTTTCCAGTCTCTTATCCAACACCAGGTTCCAGAAACACCAAATGAATTACGAATGAAAGGAATCCATGTATACAGTAAAGGGAACAATGTAGAAATCAGGACATAACCGATTTCTAACTTTTTAAAACCTTTTAAATGAACAATCAAGAAAAACAAGAAAAGTAGACATGTTGTAAAAAACAGCTTTATCCACACCAAGTAATCGAGGAGAAAAGCAGTGCTCTCACATGCATTCTGGTAATAAGAGCTGTCACCATTATACATATAATTCACAAGAAGTAAAAGAAGTACTTGAGCTGCACTAAGACCCAGTGAAGACAAGATTTGATAAATAGCTAGCCTGTATGTGAAGATCTTGTATTTCTTCATACACAGTACTAAGATGACAGCTAATAAACACAAAGTCATAGATAATGTACCAATAACACCTCTTGCTATCAGCATATGGTTTTTCTGTTCTTCTGAGAAAGTATTGTTGCAATCAGAAGTAGTAGAAGTCTCATCAAATACATCCATGTTGTTTGTTGAATGTTGTGTGATATATGGGGTGTATCCACCTTGATACAGCCATATATCAAGGTGATAAAGCCATATATTTGAACCATGACATGAATATTTCCCTTTGATGTTTCTGGATTCCAGTAAAATATGAATTTCTTTAATGATTAACTATTTATAATGATATTCATATACAGATTGTTTGTATATAGTAGACACAAATGTTTTTCAACATTTTCGCTGAATATTATTTCACAGTGTCCATCTACTAAAATGGTTTTATGGGATTGCATTCCCCGAGCTTTGCCCTAAGGATTGTAATCCCACTAAAACAGTGTACAACCAATATGGAAATGTTCTAAATTATTATTATTATTATTATTTTAATTTGAAAGAGAAGATGTCCCATCAGCATGTTTGGTGGTCTTTCTTAGGAGTATATATACATACTGTGGCCACAAATCATTTAACTATAAGCCTTTGTTTTGTTTATGCATTCACTATAATTATATGCACTAAAATGATTTTTCAAAACTCTACACATCCCATGCACTGATAAGTACAGTACATTACAGTACAGTACAGCACAGTACAGTATAGTACAGTATAGTACAGTACATAATCAGGGTCTGTTGACATTCATGTAGTTGTGGTTTTTATGGCCCGTAGGGCCATCCCTATGATTGCTTTCCCACGGGTTCGATGTATGTTTATATATATATATTCTTGTGTCACCTACGCGAGTATGCGTTGTATACGTAGTTAAGGAAGTTACATCATTCCCGGGGGCTCGGTCAATTAATGGGCGTGGCGTGAAAAAGAACGCGCGATCAAGCTCTACACACGTACACCAGCAGAAAGAAAGCTGTGTAGCTTACGTAGACACTGGAACTAATAGCTAGCTATTCTACCTGAAATGTATTCTTAAAGTTCTACAAGGTTCTATAAAAGGTAAACAGAGTATATAATCAAAATAATAACTATAATAGGCTGTTGTGTTTCGGGCATGATAAAGTCAGCCATGATTACTGAATGCTGGACACCATAAAGCAATCATAGGGATACTTTTTTCTCTATATACACTTGTTTAAACATAATTATGTATAAACATTGATACAATTATCCTGTATTGTATATACTATACTGTACTTTATTGTATTATGCTATATTGTATACTGTATTGTATTATACTGTACTATACTGTATTATATTGTACTATACTGTATTATACTGTACTATACTGTATTGTATTGTACTATACTGTATTATACTGTACTATACTGTATTATACTGTATTATACTGTACTATACTGTATTATACTGTACTATACTGTATTATATTGTACTACATGTATACCAATAACGACTTTAGATAATTAAGGATCCTGATATAATATATTTATATAATAATTATTATTATATTAATAATTAAACTTATGGTATATAGTTTACATGCACATCGTGCAGATTGGGGGGTCAAATTCATTGCAAAAGAATTTAATTACAAATACAAATACTTTGAAAACAAATACAATTACAAATACTAAAATTGTATTTTTAAAACAAATACTTTACCAGCTGCTAGCTCAGTGACTGATAGACTTGTGATAGCTCTACATGAACACACTCACATCACATGATCAACATGTGGCACATTTGAAGTGATAACTGTACTTAGACCTTGTATTAATGAAGCTATGACTAAAATCTACAACTTCTATTCCTAAAATGAGGACACCCCTCTAATCAAGATACTTCTCAAGTGTATATATCTGGAATAGAAGGATTGCATTTTAAGTATTCATTGGAAAATTATTTTTTTCTCCTTAGGACAAGAAAGGATTGGCTGTAGATGGACAGATAAAACACGAAGACACTTGTCTTGCTTCTTCAACCATGTAAGCAATTGACATACTGTATGTGACCCAGTTTTAGAAAGCCACATTGTGGCATATAATAACTATGAACAAACGCTTACCTTCAAGTACTCGCTATTCGGCCATTTTGTACAGGAAGCCAATGAAGTATGGTATCTAATGAAGACCAGTTAATCTTCCTCTTAGATACCAAATTTAGTTTACTTCCTGTATAAAATGGCCAAATAGCGAGTATTGAAAAGTAAGCATATGGTAAAAATTATTTGCACCACAAGTGTGGCCGACCGACTGGCCTCCATTTAAACACATTTTTGATATTCAGTCATTTTTTACCTGCACCATTTTCATATAATTATTCTTCCCGTTCTTTTTTGTTTATGTCAAATTTCAATCCATTATTTCATTATTGAGTTACAGTATAATCATGTATTAACCTTATGACATTAAACTATACACTATAGTACATATAAGTTATTGAGTTACAGTATAATCATGTATTAACCTTATGATATTAAACTATACACTATATTACATATTAGTTATTGAGTTACAGTATAATCATGTATTAACCTTATAACATTTAACTATATACTATTTTATTGCATGTAAAGTCATCGCATCATAATTTTGAGGTCATCAATGACTTTAAATGTGAACAGACTCCTCATCATAAAACCACACCCACTATTATCATATAACCACACCCACTATTATCTCTCCTAATAGTCTACCAAATGGTTTTGAGGATACTCCTGACGTTAGAGAGAATTTGGCTATAATGGTGCATTACACAGTGAAAGTTAGATGTATAGTTTCTTTTGGATCGTAAGTCATGAAAATAATAGTCTGGTTCCCAATTTTCAAAGGGAGTGTGGGAATGAGGCTATGAAACTAATGTACATAGACAAAACATGATTCAGTATCGCAGATGCCTGATGCATCGGCCAAATTGGCTCAACAATGGTTAATGTTTGTGCCATTAGGACTACATGTACATTGTACATCTTGAGCCAATTAACTAAGAGCTAATGCTGTTAGTGACAATATAATCATAATTAACTGTGCAGTGCCAAATAAGAAGCTCTTTGGGCACCATATGAGCTTATCAAAAACACTAGTTCATTCTCTTTTTTATTCTGTTTCTCTCTACAGAGATCTGACATTGGAACTTCCCTTTACTCTCACACATCCAAAACCAAAAGACCGTGTAATTAGTCAACTGGTAACTTTACCAGCACGTTCTTCTTTGTCATCTGTCAGTGATCCTAATAAAACTGAAGACAAAGAAGAGGGAGTAACTGATACACAGCCAACTACAACAGGAGGTACAGGTGTATTATTGTACATGTACATGCGTGTGTATGTACACATGTATGTACTGTGTGTGTATGTATGTATGTATGTATGTATGTATGTATATATGTATGTATGTACAATGTATGTGTATATGTATGTATGTATGTATGTATGTATGTATGTATGTATGTATGTTTGGGGGTTTTGTTACGAACTCTCGCAACAGATCCTTTCAACCCTATCCCGTAGGCAAGGTGAAAGGGGTACATCGGCTGTTTCAAACTGTTACCCCAAGGCTGTACAATCCTATCCTATTTGTATTGCATATTTTTAGGTTTTCCGAAATCGAAATTGTTGAACACTCATTTCCCTGTTTATATAATAAGTTAGTTAATCTTTAGCCTAAGACGAGAAAAACTTTACAAAACATAAGTGGTAGCTTAAACATACATATGCACATATATACTTTGCTATCAATTTATGGTTTGGGAGACTGGCAGCTTGCTCTTGAGAAGCAGGAATGGGGTTTAAAATGTTTTTAGGGCGCCAACTCTCACCACTCTGACAGTCTCCCATTTTTTACAGGGTTAAAATATCATAATTGTTAATTTAGTCTAGGTTCTTTGTTACACTCGGGCTTTGACTAACCTGTTTCCAGCATACGCATTTCCTCACATTGTGTTTAATTTTTAATTTTATGGCCCGTAGGGCCATCCCTATGATTGCTTTCCCACGAGTTCGAACTATATAATATATTTATATAAATTATTTATATTCTTGTGTCACCTACGCGAGTATGCATTGTATACGTAGTTAAGGAAGTTACATCATTCCCGGGGGCTCGGTCAATTAATGGGCATGGCGCGTAATAGAACGCGCGCTCGAACTCAGCAGGAAGAAAGCTGCTTGTAGAATTAGAAACTGGAACTACTAGCTGACTATTCTACCTGCAATATATTTCTAAAGTTCTACAAGATTCTTTAGAAGGTAAAGAGAGTAGATAATCAAAATAATAACTATATCAGGCTGTTGTGTTCCAGGCATGATAAAGTCAGCCATGGTTACTGAATGCTGGACACCATAAAGCAATCATAGGGATGCTTTTTTTTCTCTATATACACTTGTTTATTTATTCATTTTTTATTTTTTTAAATTAAAGTTTTAATTTTTTAATTTTTATTTATTTTATTTTATTTTTATTTTTATTTTTATTTTTTTCGTATGTATGTATGTACGTGTGCATGTTTGGAGGGCTTTGTTACGAACCTTGCAACAGAACCTTTCATCCCCATCCCGTGGGCAAGGTGAAAGGAGTATGTATGTATGTATGTATGTATGTATGTAAAAAAAACCCACAGAGGTGGGGACTATGATGAGGTCCCCACCTCTGTGGGGACCTCATTATAATATTATATGTATTTTATTTATTTATTTATTTGTTTCTTGAGATGGTGGAATCTTGTCGAATTGTTTATGTACCTTGGGGAGTCCGTAGAATTTCGGGATTCTGTGTTTTGTGTTTGGTAACAGGTGGTGATATAAGCTTTTGCTTTTAATGATGTTATATATCAAATCATCTTTAAAACTAATTATGATGTTTTCTAATTCTTTTTTAAAGCTATTGGGAATTCAGCAACTAGATGATAGGATGGTGTGGCTAAATGAGTTATACATAGTTTTATATAATCGGTCGTGTGAAGGTTAACAGCTCCTAAGTTTTTGTCTGCAGTTATTAATTTTTTAGAGTTTTTGAGTTTTCTGAGAGACCTCATTTGATTTGGTGTTACAATCTTTGATGTTACTTTGAAGATTTCTGGAAGGTGTGAATCTAGTTCGATTTTCTTTTGAGCTAAGTAATTTTCTAGACATGCGTTTGTTGTGGGTATGGGAGAGATGGACTTTTTGTTGTTTTTTAGAAATGTCATATCTTTGTAGAGTGGGTGTGTTGGCTGTGTTGTACACTATGGATTGTAGAGCTGTGGTTCTGACTGCATTTGTGTAAAAATCGAAGGCATTTAGTAAACCTCATGATGATGCAGATTAAATTGTGTTGTTGGGATAAATGAGAGTCCTTTTTCTAGTAATGATATGTCTGTTGTTGTTAGATTGTACTTGCTAAAATTATGGATGCTTAAGTTATTGCTTTGGTAAGTGGTGGGCTTAATTCTAAAAAATGATCAATCTTCTGCTGTTTGTTTCTTTGGATGTAATGTTGTGCGTCAGATGATGATCTTTTTCTGTTCACTCTTTGTGGATTGTTAGGTTTGATAGAAGAATTTGATTGTGTTGTTGGGAGAGTTGATTTTTAAGTAGTTTAGTTTGTGCATTCAGAGAGGGTGTATAATTTTTTAGTCTTGCTTCTGAAATTAAATGTTGATTTCCTTGTTGTGCAGCACTATCACAGAGTTCACTGTTGGGGTTTTTTCGACTGTTCGTATGAGACTATCTAGTCTTGGTTGTTTAATTCTTATGTCAATTTCATTTTCTTTGATGACTCTACTCAGGTGTTCAAAAAAGATTTTTTCGTATTGTACATCAAATGACTGTTGAAGTTTGCCATTGTTTGGCTGAGAGATGAAAACAGGTTTAGGCTTGTATTGTCTCGGAATAACGTGGCTATTGGAGATGGCTTTTTGATAGCGTATTACATCAGACAGTTGTTGGATTTCTTGTTTTAGATGACAGTACTTTTTTGTATTCTTGTTTGTTTGTTGCATCTTTTCTATAAACACTTTGTCAGACTCCATTTAGACATGAATATTAAAATAACACTTTTTATGAGTGAGTAATAGCTATCAGGAACGACAGGAAAAATTTCTGATGGGGTGGTTTGGGAGTTATTTTGGAGGGGGGGATACAGTACAGTACAGTACAGAAGTAGAATGGTGGGTGGTAATGTAGATGCAGAGAACAACCACCAGGACCTTCCAGTTGTTATATACATGTGATACATACTTACCTGTGTGCATTCCTAATGTGTTTGCATGTAAGTAATTTAGTAAAAGTTACAAGTTATATATTTTAAATGATTAAATTTGGTAAATATTTAAAAATAGTATGTTCTTTAATTTCTTCTATCTTCTCCTCCTCCATCACCTTTTTTCTACATCTTTTGCTAAATCCTCCTTTACCTCTCTCTCCTCTCTCTCTCTCTCTCTTGTTTGTCCTGATTAATCCATTTGTGAATAGTTCTTTTTTTAATCCACATTCGCCGTAAACCCACACATGTCTGCAACATCTAAAGCAGTGGCAGTTGTCACATCTGTGAAAGTTCGGTTGAATTTGTTCATTTTTTGGTTTCTTGGCTTGAGATTCTCATTTCTCTCCACTTTTTTCATTAATGTGATGATTTCTGGAGGTAATTCTGCCATAATATGCTGTGACAACTATAAATGAACATTTTTAATTTATTGTATCCTCTCCTCTTCTATCATCTTTTTTATTCCCTCCTCCAGATTCTTTTCTAAATTCTCCTTTACCTATACTATTCTCTCCTCCTCTCTCTCTCCTCTCTCTTTGCTGCTTATCCTGATTTAACCACATATGAAATGTTTCCTTCTCGAGCCTACATTTGACGCATACCCACACATGTCGGCAGCACTTATAACAATGGCAATTTTCACATCTGTGAAAACTGTTCTTTTCGGTTCTTTTTTTTTTGGCCTCAGATTCTTCCTCATTGATTTCTCTCCACTTCTTTTTCATCATAATTATTTCTTCTGGTAATTCTGCCATAATACTCTCTGACTATAAATGAACACTTTCAAACTGTGCTTGTCTTCTATACCTTTGTAAATACTGCATTTCTTTGATGCTGAAGCTGTAAACAGCTTCATGATCAGAGAAATTGAAATTATTGATGTTTAATCATGAAGCTGTACCACTGTACACACCTTCATGATCAGATAAATTCAACATTAAAAAAATCGTTGATGTTTCTTTTCATTGAATTCAACTGATTTATTTATATGGCACTTTCAGGGCATGTGCAGTGGCTTATAATTTTAGATAGATAGATGAATAAATTGTCAGACCTCTGCTAGGAGCAGGAATGGGAATTGGGATCAGGAATGAGAGATTGAAGTGTATCATCTATTAGATGAAATTAAGAACATATTTTGTGTAGATAGTATCACCTGAAATATCATCATCCTGCAATCGGGCTCTCTTTGGATTGGTACAAATACATGTGCTCTTTTTGGGGTTGTACTACTTTGTGTGCAGAGCCTCCATCTTCTTGGCATTCAATTGACTTTGCTCTTTTCCTTTTTTTCTCTAATTCCTTGCGTGCTTTTTCTTCTGCTTTCTCCTGCTTTTCTTGCTCTCAATTCATTTATTTCTCTTTGCCCTTTCTTCAGCCTTCTTTGCAATTTCCTCATGGATAAGTCATCCCATTTTCTTCTCCACTTACCAGATCTTGAACTGGTAATACTCATAGATGCTGGAGCAGACTTTGACCTTTTCCGTTTTCTAGGCAGCATTGTAACCTGCAGAGAAATTTACAATGTCGACATTAGATAGAACTCAGCATATATTTGTGAACTAAATTATCAAACCAAGTGTAAATAAATGTATAAAATAGGAGACTTACATTATTTCGATCGCTCAGTACAATGCACATGTCATCTGCATACACAAACCGTATATTCTTGTAAACAGTTAGGATACTCCATCGTTTAATTTCCCCGTAAAACTGGTCGATAATAGATACTGGTCGATAATCGAGGGCTTACGCTAATTAATACTTTTATTGTCACTATATATGAAAATAAAATTCTTATTAGCATTTGAATAATAGCTTCTAAATACCTTCCAAGTAGCTTCTAAAAGCTTGTGATGGTGTCTCCTACATTTCCAGGTATCATTCTATTTTAACAGGTAATGATATACTATTCTCTAGATGGGGTTTCGAATTAACCTTATTAATATACGCCACCTTTTTATATTTACATTTGAGCTTTTCAATTCTTGTTTACAGCTTCATGCATTCCTCCACTTGTATTATTATAAATAATAAAACACATTCCTCGATATGCTCCATGTGGCATTACCTGACATAATCCAAGAATAGAACACCTTCTCTTCTTTGTTACATTGAGCTCCGACGGATTCTGCGGGTCAGATTTGCTCACAGTCTAGGAAAGTAATACGAACATTTTTTGTCGACAGTGCTTGATATCTATCACAAGGATAATTTTCCTTGTTTTGAGTTCTCAAATGCTAACCTTAGATATACTATAACTAAGTGTAAACCAATCTGCTACTTCATTTGTTGCTGTGTTGTTACTTGTAATATTTCCAGCTAACCAGAGTTGGTATTGATTTTAGTATTAGTATGGTAAACTTATTTATATGTTTGGAGATTTAGTATTAATTAAGGCTTGTTTTATTTATGAGCTTGTGGAGAAGGCTGTAAATTAATTAATTGGAGCTATACATATATATATATGTATATGTATATATATATTATTTATTTGCATATGTCTATAATTATATAGTTATACATACATGCAACTGTATCTGGGTAAAGCGGTCTCACTTGGTTTCTGTACTTATAAAAAATGATTAAATAAGCTTCTCTCTTCTCTCAAGTTTGCAACTAATTCATAGGTTAAAAAGTTGGTATCCGGATTTGAGTGTCCTCCAAGTATGGTTTGTTCAAATTCGCTTGTTCTTATAAAAACATTTTAAACATTTATAGATTGTTTGACTGCACAACACCAGGGGGCTTCGTCAAATTTGTTACTTTTGATAACTATTTCTTCACTTTCAGGTAAATTTAAAGGGGCTTTGAAAATGTGCTTAACTGCACCTATATCATCTATAATTGATGGTTTTTGCAGAAGGCGTGCATACAAATTTGTTACACTGGGTACTGCTGGCCATTCAGCAATGTCACCGATGTCTGACTCACCAGTTGTCGGAAATTTCGAACTCAGGGTTCTCCCACTCGGACCCGTGAGGGATTTAGTATGTTTGGGGGTTTTGTTACGAACTCTCGCAACAGATCCTTTCAACTCTATCCCGTAGGCAAGGTGAAAGGGGTGCATCGGCTGTTTCAAACTGTTACCCTTTGAGTCAACCCCCAAGGCTGTACAATCCTATCCTATTTGTATTGCATATTTTTAGGTTTTCCGAAATCGAAATTGTTGAACACTCATTTCCCTGTAATATAATAAGTTAGTTAATCTTTAGCCTAAGACGAGAAAAACTTTACAAAACATAAGTGGTAGCTTAAACATACATATGCACATATATACTTTGCTATCAATTTAAGGTTTGTGAGACTGGCAGCCTGCTCTTGAGAAGCAGGAATGGGGTTTAAAATGTTTTTAGGGCGCCAACTCTCACCACTCTGACAGTCTCCCATTTTTTACAGGGTTAAAATATCATAATTGTTAATTAGTCTAGGTTCTTTGTTACACTCGGGCTTTGGTATAAAAGCACATTACATAAGTTTCCAACATGTGGAGATTATGTTTAATTGTATTTACATTAGATTGTGTTTAATTTTATTTTATTTTTTTAATTTTAATTTATTTTTATTTTTAAAAATATTAAAAAAATTTTTTTCCGTATGTATGTATGTTTGTATTATAGGAAGCCATAAGATGAAAGGCACCGATCATAGTATATATCACGTAGACAAGTGTATACGAGTCATGCACGGGTTAATATACTTCTTTCATGGCAAATCACGGGTTAATAAATGGTTTATCATTTTACTCACGGGTTAAAATAACTTCTTAAATCAAGAAAACAAGGAGTTAATAATGAAACAAAAATTGATTTTCAAGAAAATTAATTTTAAACAACATAGTAATATAACAAAACAGAACAATAGTTTTTAATGAATAATAGTTGATCTTCCTCTTCCATCTTAATAACACCTATGTGTCGGACACTAGTTCCAATAGCTTTACAAAACTCACGAAACACGACCTCGCAAGCACCTTGAATAGGCTTGAACCGGGAGTCTCTTCTGTATAATACATTGGGAGTATCACAGCTGTAATATCTCATATATCGAAGAATACCTGAAAGCAATTTGTGAATGTTTCTTGGAGGATATTGGTCACCATCAACGCGGCGAACCTCAGCTATGAAAGTTGAAAACCATCTATCTATTTCTTCCTTTTGTATGGACGCAAAATGATTCTTTTTGGTTAAAGAAAGCTTTAGACACTTTTTCGAAAGTCTTGAAATTCCGGATCTGCATTCTCTTTCACTAGTTCCATATCCAAATTCGACATTACTCACAGTCTCACACGCTAAAATATTGTGACGTAATCGTAGTTACTAGGAGATACAACCGCAACAGTCATGAAGCAATAGATATTGCTAGGATACCAAAATAATTGCATAGCAACTGCAGTACTGGCGTCTTTCATCTTTTGGCTTCCTATCAATACAAACCTCGGGATTATGAATATTATTTTCGTGTATACCTGATACACCCCTCACGGTCATGTTCTATCTATTACATGTATGTATAATATTGTATGTATGTATGTATGTATGTATGTATGTATGTATGTATGTATAATATTGTATATATGTATGTATGTATGTACACTGTATGTATGTATGTATGTATGTATGTATGTATGTATGTATGTGTAGAATATACTTTTATTACTGTAGCTCAAGCAATAGATACAGTATCAGTTCATGATGTTATTGATCATAATCTTATTTCGTTTGACACGTAAGTAGATAGATAGACAGATGGGTGGTTAGATTTGTAAGTAATGGATGGATAGTCCAAGTATGAGACTAATGATTGGAACATGGACAGATAGATGAATAAATGGACAGATGGACTGGTTTAGCCATTTCTGAATTCCAAGAGGTATATAAATTCCTCATCATAAATACAGACAATATTTGTGATTAAAACAAATTTGTAGACATAAGGCGGAGTTTTTGATACGTTGGGCCAAATTGGCTCAATAATGGTTAGTGTGTGTGCCATTAGGAATACATCTTGAGCCAATTAACAGAGGTAATGCTGTTAGTAATAATATAATCATAATTAACAGTGCCACTGGCCTAAGAGAGAACTGTACAGTGCCAAATAAGAAGCTCTTTGGGCCAATGGTGCACCATATAAGCTTATCAAAAACACTGCAACTAGGACATCATTATCTAACTATAGATAGATCGATAGGTATAGATAGATAGAAGGTATGAAATATTTCCATTTCTTTAGTGATGATGATACTAATGATCAAGATGATTTTGTTTTTGAAGAATTCGTTCGTCTAAGAGTTGCTGGCGTGGAGGAAAAAAATGAAACTGATGCTTAATGGTTCCTGTCTGTCTGATCACAATCCCATGTTCCGTTCCTTACCTTCATTAATCCCAACAGAATGTTTTTACTTAGTTATTTTTGTTTTAATAATAATGGTATGTCTTCTAATTAAAAGGATTAATTTTAATTTTATTTGCTTTCTAATTAATGGAATGTTACGAATTGTACTAATTAATGTCTGTGTTTAAGTGAACTTGGAAATTCCCAAATGAACCTAATTCTTCTGCAAGTGTCACTGCAACATTAACAAAAATTGAAACTGCTAGGCTCTGGGTTCTTCAAATTAAATACCGATAATATTTGCAGTATAATACACCTTAGCTTACTTGTGTCGTCTACCAAATATTCAGAGGTACTTCACTTTTAATTTTATAATTTTCAAAATTTTTTTCTTAGATCAGTTTACCACCAATCTCCAAGTTGCCATGGCTACTTGGAGATTGGTGGTAAATATCTTATTACATCACTAATCAGAAAATTTTTTTATTACAAAATAGAAAACCAGATGCTTTGAGCAATGCAGGGCCTCATCAGTGATTAGAATGCTGAACTTTTCATAATCAATGCATTCACTATTGTGTGATTTCAAATGTTGTAGGTTGGGACTAGGTCTGGCTACATAGGAATGGGTCTAATCTAGGTGTTATTGCTATAAATATAGTTAGTTTTATTAATGATACAAAAGGTGTGTAGTAGTTTGGGAATAGGTATGACTGGCAAAGTGACAGGCAAACTACATGTACATAGGAATGGGTCTAATCTAGATGTTATTGTAACCATAGTGATTGCTATGAATATAGTTAGTTTTATTATTAAATACAGGTGTAGTAGTTTGGGACTAGGTCTGACTGGCATAGGAATGGGTCTAATCTAGGTGTTATTGCTATGAATATAGTTAGTTTTATTAATGATACAAAAGGTGTGTAGTAGTTTGGGAATAGGTATGACTGGCAAACTACATGTACATAGGAATGGGTCTAATCTAGATGTTATTGTAACCATAGTGATTGCTATGAATATAGTTAGTTTTATTATTAAATACCTGTGTAGTAGTTTGGGACTAGGTCTGACTGGCAAGACTACATAGGAATGGGTCTAATTAGGTGTTATTGTAACCATAGCGATTGCTATGAATATAGTTAGTTTTATTATTGATACAAATTTAAATACAGTCAAGCAAAAGAAAAAAAATATTTACAACTTGTAATTTATAGTATTGTCATGGAAACATTCGTCATGTAAAATGGAGAAAAAGTCATTATTGTACCTGTTGAGTGAAAATAACGACAACAAAAAAAAACAACAAAACATGTAAACAAAAACAGCCCCACCCACTCAAGTACTACTCATCTTGATTTGTTTCTGTGGCCGATGATCTGATTGGATAATACAGTTGGTTTGAAAATGGATCACTATTTTTTGTATGAATTTGTCACAAAAACCGGGGCTACTCTGTTCTGTTTCTCTAAACGTCTCCATTAGATCAGCTATGGCAAGAACTGCTTCTTGTCCACTTACACGCCAGCTTGGATCAACAGGAGGTTCAAACTAAAAAGAGAGAAAGAGACAGTGAGATAGATAGAGATAGATAGATAGATAGATAGATAGAGAGAGAGAAAGAGAGAGAGAGAGAGAGAGAGAGAGGAGAGAGAGAGAGAGAGAGAGAGAGAGAGAGAGAGAGAGAGAGAGATAGATAGATAGATAGATAGAGAGATAGATAGATAGAGAGAGAGAGAGAGATAGATAGATAGATAGAGAGATAGATAGATAGAGAGAGAGAGATAGATAGATACATAGATAAATAGATAGATAGATAGATAGACAGAGAGACAGCGAGATGTACAATGATGAAATAGATACGTGGCTCTTTGTCCAGACAAAATCTCATTTCACAGGACAAATTGTCTGATTAGTTATAAGAATAATACAAAAATAAGAACATTAACCTCATAGTGAGTTAGTCAAGACCTGTCGTGGCTTAGTAGACAAAATTCACAGCTTGTAGTCAAATATTATTTAAAATTATGTTTCTGCTGGACATGTTCACAGATTATTTCTAGCAAATACTGTTTGCATAAACAAATCAATATTCGTACTGAGGGATTGACTATATCTTTGAATATTATTGTTATCTTTACTGTATTAGTGACAATAATAACTACAATTATTTAGTTATCATTTTCTATGGAGTGCCGTTTGCGTCAAAATTATTCGCGTCTCCCGACTCAAACAACATGGATGATAACCCTAACAATCCCAAGGCCTAAACTGGGGGGGCGGAGCCCCCCCAGACCCCCCCGTCGGATATACTATATCCGATGTCTGATATGATATCTGATGTCGGATATAGTATATCGGATGTCGGATATAGTATATCCGACGTCTGATATGATATTGGATGTCGGATATAGTATATCAGAAGGGGTAATAATGGAGCAGCCAACACAAAACAATTTTGACTCATTTGGCACCCAATAATTTTCTCGTTATTTTAGTTCTACAATAATAAATATTAGGTTTACTAAAATGTTTTTAGTTTTAGTTAACTAACTAAAATGTGGTGCCAATTCTCATTTTAGTTAGTTATAGTTATTGCAATAGACTTGAAATTCAGTTACAGTTCAATTGGCTAGAAGTCACATACCTTACTAAAAGGGGTTTTAGTTATAGTTAACTTATTAAACGAAGTTTTTGCTATAGTTAACTATAACTACACTACTAAATGTATGTACTAGAGCTGGGATAATTAATCAATTAATCAATTGATATTGAAAATTCTTCTGATTATCGATTGTAAGTCTGTAATATCGATTATGCTAATTATTCCAAAAGACAAACTTTTCAAGCATGTGACGGCAAATAATGTACAATATGGAAGTGACAGGAAGCCTTTTTGATCATCAAATGGGAGGAGTTTCCTGTATTAATTGAACTAATTGGCCTAATTACTTCCGCTGACCGATTATCAATGGATTTGTAGTTAGTGATAATAGAGAATCTCAGCCGATTCCCAGCCCTACTATGTACCTGTGATAATAGAGGTAAAATAATTCTTGATAAACTAGTTGAAATATTGCATTCCTGAGACTCAGGGGAACCATTTGGAGAAGAACTATTTGTAGATGAACCATTTGTAGAAGAACCATTCGGAGACGAGTATGCATTCTAGAAATGAAAGAGAGGAATGGATTCAGAAAATGAGCAATTTAATACAAATTAATACAACAAAGAAGTATTAACATTAGGATGTTATACATATAGTGTATAGTTTAATGTCATAAGGTTAATACATGATTATACTGTAACTCAATAACTTATATGTACTATAGTGTATAGTTTAATATCATAAGGCTAATACATGATTATACTGTAACTCAATAACTTATATGTACTATAGTGTATAGTTTAATGTCATAAGGTTAATACATGATTATACTGTAACTCAATAACTTATATGTACTATAGTGTATAGTTTAATGTCATAAGGTTAATACATGATTATACTGTAACTCAATAACTTATATGTACTA
Source organism: Petrosia ficiformis (assembly GCA_947044365.1). Classification (NCBI taxonomy): domain Eukaryota; kingdom Metazoa; phylum Porifera; class Demospongiae; order Haplosclerida; family Petrosiidae; genus Petrosia; species Petrosia ficiformis. The sequence continues at coordinate 1,179,568 of OX345638.1, forward strand.
TAGTGTATAGTTTAATGTCATAAGGTTAATACATGATTATACTGTAACTCAATAATTTATGTTAAAGATTTTTTTGGTAAAGGAACAATCCCATTACCTCTGAAGATGCAGGTGAAGAATCTGATGATGACGAAGAACGTCTTTTTACAGTACCTGACTCTTCACTGGGTTTGTCGATATTAAAATCCCAAATAAAACCACCCTCCTGGAGTCCATTATCAGACTGATCAGATCTAAAATAGATGAAGGGACGGATAGACAGATAGATAGATAGATGCATTACAGGACTACATGTAAAATGTATATAGATATCGTAGATATACAGTATAAAGTATATGTCAGTAAAATGTCACCATATAATGACTGTATTATCTTGTCAGTATAGTATAGTACAGTGTATATAGCATATTAAATGTCACCATACAGTAATTATCTTAGTTCTACTGTCAGTATAGTATAGTAATTACTGTCTCACTACTGTGGTGTTGAATTGACAAGTACACCAATTACTGTTAAAACCACTGTTGAACTACTGTAGTGTGGAAATGAAACTACTGAGTAATTACTGTACTGTATGGTCAATGTTTATTGATATACACTGTAGATAATTTCCTTACCCTTCAAGCCTGCTTTTATGTGATCCAGGAGGTGAAACATTATCTTCACCTCCTGCTGCTTTCCATCTTTTGTATCTGTCAATAACATCGATTAGATATGAAGTCTTTTTTGATTGTTTGATGAATTTATGTTTCAAAAGTTCGTGAGCTGTTGGTCGCTGAGGTAAGGTATTGCGTCAAAAATAAATACAGGCTTTAGTTATGAGTGAATCAATGGATGGATGGATGGATGGATGGATGGATGGATGGATGAATGGAAGGATGAACGAATGAAGGACGGATGAATGGAAGGATAGATGAAAGGAAAGATGAGTGAATGAATAGAAGAATATATGGATGAATGGATACATGGATGAATGGATGGATGAAGGATGGATGAATGGATGGATGAAGGATGGATGAATGAATAGATGAATGGATCAATGGATACATGGATCAATGAATGAATGATGGATGGATGGATGGATGGATGAAAGGGACAGATGTGTTGATGGATGGATAGATGAGCAGATGAATAGATACACGAATGGCTAGTTATAACTCACATGATTAGGATCCTTATTTAAACAAGAAGCTACAAATTCCTTAAATGGTCGAGAAAAGTTACCAGTTAGTTCAGGAGGGGTATTTTTGGGTATTAAAAATAGTACTCTCATTGGATGAAGATCAGCATTTGGAGGCTCTCCTTTCGCTAACTCTATTGCTGTGATACCAAGCGACCATATGTCAGCCTATGGTACATATATTATACATAATTTATACATACATGTACATATACAAGTACATGTACATGTACATATACAAGTACATGTACATGTACATAATTATACATATACATGTACATGTACATACACATATTGAATTATAAATATACACGTATACATGTACAATTGTACATATATACATATCGAAATATAAATATACATACATGAACATGTACACATGTACATACACATAAAAATATACATGTATATATACATGTAAATATACATGTACATGTGTATTTATTTACATATATACATTTATTATACTATATACATACATGTACATATATACATACATGTACCTGCATACACCAGTATAATCTGACAAAAATGACTAATTTTAGTTACAGTTATAATTTCTTAAACTAGTTATAATTTAATTAACTAAGGTTAACCAACTAAAAGTACCCATTAATGGCCAATTCTCATTTTAGTTACATGTAGTTATAGTTATTACAATAGACTTGTATTTTAGTTATAGTTTAGTAAACTAAAAGTCTCAATGCCTTAATAAAAGGCGTTTTAGTTATAGTTAACTGAAACACTAATACATACATACATACATACATACATACATACATACATACATACATACATACATACATACATACATGCATACATGCATACATACATACATGTACATACATACATACATACAGACATGCATACAAACAGACAGACACACAAACACATCCACATACCTTCATATCATAAGCTGATTGTCTAATTACTTCAGGAGCCATCCAAAATGGTGTACCTACAAAAGTAAATCTTTTCATTGTGTCCGTTAACTGTCCTGCTACTCCAAAATCAGCTAATTTAACTTCTCCTCTCTCTGATAAAAGGACATTAGCAGCTGTAAGAGATAATAGAGATTAAAACGAGCCAGATAGAGAGAAAAGAGGACAGAAGTGGATATGGATAGCCTACAGGACAGAGTTTTTAATAGGTTTTGAAGCATGGGCCAAATTGGCTCAACAATGGTTAGTGTGTGCGCCATTGAGAATACATTTTGAGCCAATTAACAAAGAGTTAATGCTGTTACTGATATAATCATAATTAACTGCGCCATCTGGCCCAAAGAGAGAACTGTGCAGTGCCAAATGAGCAGCACTTTGGGCCAATGGTGCACCATATAAGCTTATCAAAAACACTAATCCCTACATACTCTTTCGTTTGTTTTTATTATTCTTGTATAAATATGGTTTCTTTGTGTTTTCCTTTTATACTGTAGCTATACTTATATACAATTGTTATTGTTTAATTTTGCTGCTAAAGTTTGTTTGTGAGCTTTTTGGGTTTGATTACTCTATCATTTTTATAATATATTGCTAATATCATATAACAACACTGTATCAGTGTTTTTGGTAAGCTTATATGGCGCACCATTGGGCCAAAGAGCTTCTTATTTGGCACTGCAGAGTTCTCTCCTTGGCCCAGTAGTGCAGTTAATTATGATTATATTGTCACTAACAGCATTAACTCTTTGTTAATTAGCTCAAGATGTATTCCCAATGGCGCACACACTAACCATTGTTGAGCCAATTCGGCCCGTGCTTCAAAACTTATCAAAAACTCTGCAACACTACATAGCTTTGTTCTGTTTTTCTTGTATACTCTTAGCTATACTTAGGTAGGATTATCATGGGTGTGGAAATAGTGAGCCAACTACCAGACATTTTGGCCTATTTTCACCACTCTTGTCCTGCTCCCCATATACTTTGTATACAGTTCAGTTTCAATTTACCAGACATTCACTAGATTTATCAGACAATGTCCTGTATGACTGGCTGTTTCCACACTGAAGATTGCTGTATAGATGTAGTTATTTCAATATTGTGGCTAAGCTATAATTCCAATCTTGAGTGCTTTTTTGGTTTTTATATCCCTACATGTTCTTTCATTTTCCATAGTCTCATTCTCAGACTCATTTTATGTCTAGGAATGAGACCAGGATCAAAACCTTGTACATGTACATGTAGTTTCATAGTCTCATTCTCAGACTCATTTTGGAATTTAAAATGTCTGGGAATGAGATTAGGATGACCACCTTTGACATCTCTATGTAGTTTTCTTTGTGAATGAAGATATTCTAATCCTTTGAGAACCTCTCGTATAATTGTAGCAATTTGAAACTCATCTAGAGGACCAGGTTGCATCTAATAATAATAATAATAATAATAATAATAATAATAATAATAATATAATAATCATTACCAAATCTCGTGCTGAGCCTCCTCCTAAATACTCCATTACAATCCAAAGTTTAGTACCCTGGGAAAAATAAATACCATTTTCATCATCTGAAATTGTACATCTATACCTGTTTAGATGTCCATCTGTCTTACTGACTGTCTGTCTGTTATCCTTCAGTCCATCTTTCTAGAAATCCGTCCATCCATCCACCCGTCCATCCATCCATCCATCCATCCATCCATCAATCCATCAGTCCATCCATCCATCCATCCGTCCATCCCATCCATCCATCTATCTCAGCTCGAACCTTCAAATAAGCTCCATAATATTTTGTAACATATTGTGAGTCACACTGAGATAATACTGTTATTTCTTGTTGAACATCTTCAATCTCATCATCTGCATCTTCCAAATCAATGATCTTAATTGCTACTACGCGATTAGTACGATTTTCAACTCTTAAGAGGTACATGTGTGTATAAATAGAAGAATGATAGATGAGTGGGTGGATGAATGGATAGATGTATAGAGAGATGAATAAATAGATGAATGGATTAATGAATAGATGAATGAATGTATAAATAGATGAATGAATGGATAGATAGATGACTGGGTGGATGAATGGATAGATGTACAGACAGATGAATGAATAAATAGAAGAATGAATGGATAGATAGATGAATCGATGGATGGATGGATGAATGAATGGATGGACGAATGAATGGATTAATGAATGGATGGATGAATGGATAAATTGATGAAAGATGGATGGATAAATTGATGGATGAATGGATAGATGTACATGTGTATCAATGAAAATATGATGGATAAGTTAAGTGAATGGATAGATACATAAATGGATGAACCAATGGATTTAGTTGTTGGTAAAATTAATAGATACTAGTACACTAATTAATTACGATGCATAGATAATAAATGTATATGCAACTAAATACATGGACAGCTGGATAGAATGTGGCTGAAAAGAATGGCTCTGTCGGACTGTAAGCAACTAAAATCAAATTCGTTTAGTCATGTGACTTTTGGTCACATGACTTTTACCATTACTTCATAACTGAATGTACTCTAAATACAACTAACAAACATGTATTCTGGTATATGTGGCAGTGTGTTTGATAAGCTCATATGGCATACCATTAGCCCAAAAGGCTTCTTATTTGGCACTGCACACTACTCTCTTTGGACCAGATGGTGCAATTAATTATGATTATATTGTCACTAACAGCATTAACTCCCTCTTAATTGGCTCAAGATGTATTAATGGCACACACACTAACCATTGTAGAGCCAATTTGGCCCATACTTCATATGTGGGTTGGTTGAATGTATTTCTCCCTTTACATATGCAAGTTTGAATCAGACACAGGGCAGAGCATGTTACATAATGCTTAAGTACACTAATACCACCCAGTATGGGGCTGTGGAATATACACTACAATGGTGGCCAAGTATATAATAGTAGCTGGCCACCTGGAACTAATACCACCCAGTATGGGGCTGTGGAATATATACTACAATGGTGGCAAGTATATAATAGTTGCTGGCCACCTGGAACTAATACCACCCAGTATGGGGCTGTGGAATATACACTACAATGGTGGCCAAGTATATAATAGTAGCTGGCCACCTGGAACTAATACCACCCAGTATGGGGCTGTGGAATATACACTACAATGGTGGCCAAGTATATAATAGTAGCTGGCCACCTGGAACTAATACCACCCAGTATGGGGCTGTGGAATATATACTACAATGATGGCAAGTATATAATAGTAGATGGCCACCTGGAACATCGGGGTTACTTCCTTTGTTGATGATAGGGGCTGGGCAATTACATTATATTGTGGTTAACCAGGCTGCATAACAGATGGAGGGCGAAGCAGCTTAAGTACATCCTCAAGTGCTTAAAATTACTGAGTTACGATTACAAATACAAGTAAAAGTATTTTTGCACTAATTAGAAGCAGATAAGAGGGCTTGAGGGCACATACAAACATAGTCAAATTAATTAATGAGCAGTGGTGTGGAAATAGCCAGTCATGCAGAACATTGTCCAGGTGAATGTTTGAAACTGAACTGTATACAAAGTATATGCGAAGTAGAACAAGAGTGGTGAAAATAAGCCACAATGTCTGGTAGTTGGCTCAATGTTTCCACACCCATGACTATGAGTACTTGAGTAAGCACTAAGCACTTTGGTACTTAATTAAACATGCACAAGAACTGAAATGTTTTACTCTATGTCTGGTTAGAATCATGAGCGTTTTAACTTTGAGAGTTAACAAGTGAGAAATGTAACTTACAATTCCTGCTCATACACAAAAATCAACATTGATCTTTCATTACATTACAAGAATGGAAATTATTTAGAATATTTCTGCTCCTATTTTGACTACATTTTCAGTAACATTGCCTCTAAATTAAATGTCTGACTGTGTGACGATGGAGGCTAACACAGTTGATACTATTTTAACATACCCTTTGAAAACTTCTCCAAAATTTCCAGAACCAATGCGTTCTTGTTTAGTGAATAATAGTTCAGGATCATTCGTTTGACCTCTTCTACTTTTCGATTTCTGTATGCGAGGGTAAGAGAAATGGTCTGAAACAGAAATTTACAAATGGAATATTGACTCACTGCTGTTGCCATTGCTATCGACTAGTAAAATGAGTAATTGAGTATTTTCACTATTTTGTAATTTCCTGACCACGCCCACGACACGCTCTTTAATTAAGAGACCGCCCATTTAGTAATTTACCACGCCCCTTAAATATAAATAAAGGAGGGAATATGAAGTTGAAGAGATTCTTATTACGTTACTATCCACCTGGTAACCTGCCAGTTAATGATACACTAACTATTTACTTTTGTTCCTCTTTTGGTAGGAATTATTTTAGAATATGAACAGGGTGGACAAGAGCGTTCTAAATCAATTGATCTCCTTGATTTGAGACCCGAGTAAGCATATATTATTTGACAGTACATATGTACATGTCGGTATGTATGTATGTATGTTTGTCAGTACATATGTACATGCCATTATTATGTTCACATGTACACATTACATGCTACTTTTAGTACATATAATGAGTTACAGTATAATCATGTATTAACCTTATGATATTAAACTATACACTATAGTACATATAAGTTATTGAGTTATAGTATAATCATGTATTAAATTTATGATATTAAACTATACACTATAGTACATATAAGTTATTGAGTTACAGTAACCTTATGATATTAAACTATACACTATAGTACATATAAGTTATTGAGTTACAGTATAATCATGTATTAGCCTTATGATATTAAACTATACACTATAGTACATATAAGTTATTGAGTTACAGTATTTTAACATTAAACTATACACACTACATGTGTATATTACATCATATCCTAATTTTGAGGTCATGAATGTAAACAGATTTTAGATATTAATTTATTTATTTTTGTTTCAGCACAAACATTGATGTTCTTGTTGATGACATCATCAGTCAAGAAGTACTCCTAAATCCATCAAGATCAGATCAAATTAAAACGTTAATTAAAAGTAATATAACCACACCTATCATCTAATCCCAGCTGCTCTTACTCATTATGAGTGTGGGTGACTGGGGACAACCACTATAGGGTTTGAACTTTGACCTTTTAAAATTATAATATTTATGATTATCATAAATATTACAGTTCAAAGGTCATGTAATATAACATGTAGTTAGGTTTCGTCATATGTAACTATTCATGAAAAAGAACTTTAAAGTTTAGAGATCTATATATCTATCTATCTATATGTCATTCATCTATTCCTACATTACACGAAGTTTATATTTACTTTAGTCAAAGATCACTCAATCTGTCTACATGTATCTACATGTATTTATCTATCTACCTATATGTTCACTCATCTATTCATACACAATAGGATATTAATTTAAAATTCACATTAGTAGTCAAAGATCATGCTGTTTATCTATCTACATGTATATATCTATCTATTTGTATGTCATTCATCTATTCCTACATTACAGGAAGTTTATATTTACTATAGTCAAATATTATCCTATCTATCTATTTTCTATCTATCTATGTACATGTTATTCATCTGTTCATACATTACAGGAACATTAGTCAAAGATTATTCTATCTATCTATTTTCTATCTATCTATGTACATGTTATTCATCTGTTCATACATTACAGGAACATTAGTCAAAGATTATTCTATCTATCTATTTTCTATCTATCTATGTACATGTTTTTCATCTGTTCATACATTACAGGAACATTAGTCAAAGATTATTCTATCTATCTATTTTCTATCTATCTATGTACATGTTTTTCATCTGTTCATACATTACAGGAACATTAGTCAAAGATTATTCTTTCTATCTATCTATGTACATGTTTTTCATCTGTTCATACATTACAGGAACATTAGTCAAAGATTATTCTATCTATCTATTTTCTATCTATCTATGTACTTGTTATTCATCTGTTCATACATTACAGGAACATTAGTCAAAGATTATTCTATCTATCTATTTTCTATCTATCTATGTACATGTTTTTCATCTGTTCATACATTACAGGAACATTAGTCAAAGATTATTCTTTCTATCTATCTATGTACATGTTTTTCATCTGTTCATACATTACAGGAACATTAGTCAAAGATTATTCTATCTATCTATTTTCTATCTATCTATGTACATGTTTTTCATCTGTTCATACATTACAGGAACATTAGTCAAAGATTATTCTTTCTATCTATCTATGTACATGTTTTTCATCTGTTCATACATTACAGGAACATTAGTCAAAGATTATTCTTTCTATCTATCTATGTACATGTTTTTCATCTGTTCATACATTACAGGAACATTAGTCAAAGATTATTCTATCTATCTATTTTCTATCTATCTATGTACTTGTTATTCATCTGTTCATACATTACAGGAAGTCTTTTTCACATTAGTCAAAGATATTCTATCTAGTACATGTATCTATCATATGTTAACTCATCTATACATCACTGAATTTAGGGGTCGAAGGTCATAGGATATATTGAGTATCTCTTTCCTTTCAGAGTTACAAATCAAGATCAGTCAGTCAATAGATAAACAGTTTTATCTCTTCAAAATCATTAAAGCTCACATTTTACCATTAACAAACGTGGCTTTTAATAAGTCCGGATCAAGGTGGTTCATCTATTTACTATCATCTTATCTATCTATCTATGAATTGATATATTCATTTTTATATTATCCACTGCTGCGTCTATCTATCCATCAATATATCTATCAATTAATTTAATGATAATTATAATATATGCTATGCTACCATGGCAACCGTTTGATGTGGTTTGATCACTTAAGTGTTTACTTTGCACATATATATACACCTCATCAAAAGTTCAATTATTATTTATATGTACATGTTTATTGTGTATATGCCACCTGCTAGGTTATGTGGCCTCCACAGCAGGTGGTATATCTGGCATATATATACACCTCTGGTTTTTATATACTATACATTGTATATATTTATTTATATATATATATATACCTTCATTATCACTACAATTTCATAGTATTTATGTACATCTATCTATCCATCCACTGTATGTATGATTTATAACTATTAATAACTAGTTCACCATCCATTTATATATCCATCATATCAATCCACTATCCCATCCCACCCACCTATCTATGATTTATAACTATTAATAACTAGTTCACCATCCATTTATATATCCATCATATCAATCCACTATCCCATCCCACCCACCTATCTATGATTTATAACTATTAATAACTAGTTCACCATCCATTTATATACCACTCTCTCATCCCACTCACCTATCTACTATTAATAACTATTAATAACTAGCTCCTCCCATTACTTCATACAGTTTTATAACTGGTAGTTATGATAGAACATGTAAAGTATGGAACACATCAAGTGGTGATGAATTATTAACACTTGAGGGACATAAAAATGTTGTATATTCAGTAGCATTTAATAATCCTTATGGGTCAGTGATATTTGTCTGTCTATCTATCCATCCATCCATTAGTCCACCCTAATCCATTAATCCATTCATCTATGTACTAATGGATCATTCATCCACTCCTAATCCATTAATTCACTCGTTATCTATCACTCTACCATCTATTCATCCATCCATGTACTTATCAGGTCTATTCATTCATCATTTCATTTATTCATTCATCTATACCCTTGTCATTTTTACCCTGAACTATAGCCTTGTAAAAATTTGGATTTTGAAAGAATACTAAAATGCTAACAGTTCTAACACATAATATTATTGATCAAAATCACTTTACAAACATAATAAGGACATCATTATCTAACTCTAGAAACAGTTTTGGGTCAATCTAAAACAACTGATTTTGCAATGAAAAAATCAGTACCAAGGCTATAGTTCAGGGTAAAAATTCTAATTTGGAGAGAATACTAAAACGCTCACGGTTCTAACAGATAATATTATTGATCAAAACCACTTTACAAACATAGTAAGGACATCATTATCTAACTCTAGAAACGGTTTTGGGTCAATCTGAAACGACTGGTTTTGCAATGAAAAAATTTAGGGTAAAAAATCGAATTTGGAGAGAATACTAAAATGCTCACGGTTCTAACAGATAATATTATTGATCAAAACCACTTTGGAAACATTATAAGGACATCATTATCTAACTCTAGAAACAGTTTTGGCTCAACCTATTAAAACTATGAGCATTTTAGTATTCGCTCCAAATTCGAATTTTTACCCTGAACTATAGCCTTGGTATTGATGCAAAATCAGTCGTTTCAGATTGACCCGAAACTGTTTCTAGAGTTAGATAATGATGTCGTTACTATGTTTGTAAAGTGGTTTTGATCAATAATATTATCTGTTAGAACCGTGAGCGTTTTAGTATTCTCTGCAAATTAGAATTTTTACCCTGAACTATAGCCTTGGTATCAGTCGTTTCAGATTGACCCGAAACTGTTTCTAGAATTAGATAATGATGTCCTTATTATGTTTCCAAAGTGGTTTTGATCAATAATGTTATCTGTTAGAACCATGAGCATTTTAGTATTCTCTCTAAATTCTAATTTTTCCCCATTCATTGTTATGTCAATCTCTCAACTCATGAATCTAAATAATAATATACTTTCATTCTTTATTCCCATCTACTCATCCATCCATAAACTCATCCTTCCATTCAATCATCCATCCAACTCATCCATCCACTCATCCATCCATCCACTCATCCATCCATTCACTCATCCACCCATTCATCCTGTTATTCTAATACCTACTCTACTTACAGTGATAAAATCGTAACAGGTTCATTTGACAGAACAAGTCGACTATGGTGTGCCGAGACAGGGAAATGTTTCCATACGTTTCGTGGTCATACCTCAGAAGTAGTTTATGTATTATTTAACCCCCAAAGTACACTGGTGGCTACTGGTAGTATGGATATGACTGCACGACTATGGGATGTTCAAGATGGCACTGAAAAGGCTACTTTAGCTGTTAGTTAATGACTTAGTAATATATGCATGTATCAGTGCTACATAGATAGTCTATTAATAGTAACACTTAGTAGTCTATTATTAGTAACACTTAATAGTCTATTATTAATAACACTTAATAGTCTATTATTAGTAACACTTAGTAGTCTATTATTAGTAACACTCAATAGTCTATTATTAGTAACACTTAATAGTCTGTTAATAGTATCACTTAATAGTCTATTAATAGTAACACTTAATAGTCTATTATTAGTAACACTTAATAGTCTGTTAATAGTAACACTTAGTAGCCTATTATTAGTAACACTTAATAGTCTATTATTAGTAACACTTAATAGTCTATTATTAGTAACACTTAGTAGTCTATTATTAGTAACACTTAGTAGTCTATTATTAGTAACACTTAATAGTCTATTATTAGTAACACTTAATAGTCTATTAATAGTAACACTTAATAGTCTATTAATAGTAACACTTAATAGTCTATTATTAGTAACACTTAGTAGTCTGTTATTAGTAACACTTAACAGTCTATTATTAGTAACACTTAATAGTCTATTATTAGTAACACTTAATAGTCTATTAATAGTAACACTTAATAGTCTATTAATAGTAACACTTAATAGTCTATTAATAGTAACACTTAATAGTCTATTATTAGTAACACTTAGTAGTCTGTTATTAGTAACACTTATCAGTCTATTATTAGTAACACTTATAGTCTATTAATAGTAACACTTAGTAGTCTATTATTAGTAACACTTAATAGTCTGTTATTAGTAACATTTAGTAGTCGATTATTAGTAACACTTAATAGTCTATTATTAATAACACTTAATAGTCTATTATTAATAACACTTAATAGTTTATTATTAGTAACTCTTAATAGTCTATTAATAGTAACGATTAGTAGTCTATTATTAGTAACACTTAATAGTCTATTAATAGTAACGATTAGTAGTCTATTATTAGTAACACTTAATAGCCAAGTATTAGTAACACTTAATAGTCTATTATTAGTAACACTTAATAGTCTATTATTAGTAACACTTAATAGTCTATTACTAGTAACACTTAATAGCCTATTATTAGTAACAATTAATAGTCTATTACTAGTAACACTTAATAGCCTATTATTAGTAACACTTAATAGTCTATTAATAGTAACACTTAGTAGTCTATTATTAGTAACACTTAATAGTCTATTATTAGTAACACTTAATAGTCTATTATTAGTAACACTTAATAGTTCATTATTAGTAACACTTAGTAGTCTATTTTTAGTAACACTCAATAGTCTATTATTAATAACACTTAATAGTCTATTAATAGTAACACGTAGTAGTCTATTATTAGTAACACTTAATAGTCTATTAATAGTAACACTTAATAGTCTATTATTAGTAACACTTAGTAGTCTATTATTAGTAACACGTAATAGTCTATTATTAGTAACAGTTAATATCCTATTATTAGTGACACTATTATTAGTAACAGTTATATTATTAGTAACACTTAATATATATATCAGTAACACATACGTATGTACTTACATAAATATATACTAACATGTACATATATGCATACATGCAAATGCTACATGTATGTATGTTTATGCGTATTAAATATAAATGTACAGAAAATCATAAATGTAATTATTTGTGTATGTGTGGTAGCTGATATGTCCTATCCCCTTTTCTTTCAGGGTCACTCAGGTGAAGTCATTTCACTAAGTTTCAATACATCAGGTGACCATCTTGTGACTGGTTCGTTTGATCACACGGTCATCATGTGGGACGTTAATACAGGAAAGTAAGTACATGTACATGTACACTGTATGTACTACCAATTGTCCATTTATCCTTCCATTAACTCAACCATTGGTTCGTCTGGTATATCCATATGACCATAGAACTGGTACATCATTTATCATTCCATTCACCATTAACTCAACCATTGGTTCCTCAGGCGTATACATACACTAATAGGACATAGAGCTGAGATATCATGTGCACTATTCAATTTCGACAATACCCTTATAGCTACAGGATCTATGGATAAAACTTGTCGTCTTTGGGATCCTCGATCTGGGGAGTGTATCGCAACACTAAGGTACATACACATGTACATACATGTATATGTAAAATCATGTGACTTCTTATCACTATCATGTGATGTAAAGTTCAGTCACATGATTTTTGAAATTACTTAACATTATCTGTCACATGATTTTCAAATCACATGACTCACATTATCCTGCTAACATACCATCATTATTATGATCATTTCTGTCACATGACCTACATTTCTTTCACATAACATTTATATTACCATCACATGACTTACATCTGTTTTTACTATTCATGACTTCATTACTGTCACATGAATGTCACATTATCATCACATGACTCACATATCATCATCATACTATCATTACTCCAACATGAATTACATTACCATATCACATGACTTTACACAAGACTGACTTACTCATCACGCTGCTTTTATTTTACTATTACATGACTTCACATTTACCATCACATGATTTATCCTCATCACTAACTGGTCGGTCACATTACAATACCATTTACATATCTATCACATGACTGTCATTTGATAATCATGCAGAGGTCATGAAGATGAAATCCTAGATGTAGCTTTTGACTACACCGGTCAACATTTAGTAACTGCTTCTGCTGATGGTACGTCTCTGTCTACATGTATCTATTTATATATCTATCTATATATCTATCTGTCTCTCTATCTTTATATATGTATATATACATATATGTAATATATATATAGTATGCTAATAGGTCCTATATACAAAATATAGGACCTGAGTTTGTGTCCGAGGATGTGATATAGCCCGAGCCTGTGAGGCCTATATCACATCCGAGGACACAAAACAAGGGTCCTATATTCAGTATATACAAAATATAGGACCTATTAGCATACTATATACAATATATTGTATGATGGTGACATCTCCTGCATAGTGTGCACATGGAAGGTCTATATACAATATATAGAACTCACCACATCAAAGGGATGATGTCACCATCATACTATATATATATATATATATCTGTCTCTCTATATATCTAATTTATCTATCTATCTGTCTCATTTTGCTAATTTAGGAACAGCTCGTATTTATAATGCTGTTACCCAATCCTGTTTATCCAGATTAACTGGTCATAGTGGTGAAATCAGTAAGGTATGCAAATTAATGTCATACTTAGTCGTAATTAATGGAAAGTAAAAACTTCTACATACCAGCTGAGATCTAAACCCAGGAGTCCTTTAATGATGTAGAATTTTAAGATATGCAAACCATATACTGTATGTCAATATAAAGTCATCATACAGTACAGTACAGTAATTACTCAGTAGTTTCATTTCCACACAACAGTACTTCAACAGCAGTTTTAACAATAATTGGTATACTTGTCAATTCAACACCACAGTAGTGAGACAGTATTACTATACTGACAGTAGAACTAAGGTAATAACTGTTACTGTATGGTGACATTTTATTGACATATACTGTATATAAAAACATGGCTTTGATTAAAATAAATTTGTAAACCTAACAAGGCCTAACTCTACGACACGTTTAGACTCAATGTGAAGTTGTGAACATCATCTATACTTTGTATTAGGAAAATAGAACTGATATTTATTTTAGTATATATCTTGAACCTCTTTATAGGTAATATTTAATCCCCAAGGAACTCGAGTGTTAACAGCCAGTAGTGATAAAACAGCACGTGTTTGGGACCCTTTCTCTGGTAATTGTCTTCAGACCCTTGAGGGACATAGTGATGAAATATTTAGTGCTACTTTTAATTACGAGGGTGACACTATTATCACAGGTCAGAGATGAACACTTATAACAGTTTCATACACAAAGTATTTTAAGAACAAAAACTGGTACTATTATATATCTAAAGAGGTGGAAATAACAGTCGGACATCAGACAATTTCTGACCATTTAGCCTGTTTGCCTGAGGAAATTTCACTTTGCTCAGACATTTTGTCCTGGCAAAAAATAAATATGACAAAAAAGAACGAAATTTAGAGGAATGCTCTCATAGGAATAGTAAACAATTTGTGGCACTTGTAAATACATGTAACTACATTCTTGCCCCACAATTCAATTTGAAAGTCTGGTTTTATCATATGACTAGAGTAATTAATATAGATAGCTTTTGCTCTAAAAGTTGCAGTCAGACCAAAATTTGAAAGTGTCTGATCAAACATCACTTTGTTTAGAGTCTTTAGACATGTGGTCCTTGGAAATCTATAGTCTTATTTCCACCTCAGAACTACAATGTATATGACAAGTTTCAGCCCAATCTGAAAACGTAGTACTAAAATCAGTACCAAGGCTACAGCTCATGGTCCAATTAGAAGTTCAGTGGATGACTCATCATAATTACAGATAATGTTACTTATTAATTTTAGTACTAAAATATAATTGTATTTTGTATTTGGCCGAGACTTGTCATACAGTTTAAGTTACATTTGATAAGCTCATATGGCGCACCATTGGCTCAAAGAGCTGATCTTATTTGGTGCTGCACGGTTCTCTTTTTAGGCCAGATGACGCAGTTAATTGTGATTATATTGTTACTAACAGCATTAACTGTTTGTTAACTGGCTCAAGATGTATTCCCAATGGTGCACACACTAACCATTGTTGAACCATACTTCCTTCAAAACTGTGCATGTATGTAATGAAATGATGTACTCGCACACATACTCTCTCTTCCTCCCTCCTTCTTTAATTACATATACTCACATATTCTGACACACTACACCATACACACTTTTTCACACACACTCTCTCTCACTTTCTCTCTCTCTCTCTCTCTCTCTCTCTCATAGGTAGTAAAGATAATACTTGTAGATTATGGAAATAAGTTATCATTTCAAACTATAAAGGCAAATATATCTCTTGTATAACAGTTTACACATGTATTTTTGAATTATTGATATTTCCAACCGGATTCATGTTTCCTTACACAAAATAGCTAATATCTCAAAAACTGAGACTCTGACTTGGGAATGAGGGTTTTGGAATAAGCACACCAAGACACATAAAAAAATATAAATAAATTATTAGACATGTTTATAACATAATTATTATACAAATGTATAATAATTATGTATAATCATTATACATGTATATAGCCTACCTGCAGGGTTCTAGCTATCTATGGGGGGTGGGGCGGAATCTTTCCTTTGAATCTATGCTTCCCCAAAAGTATACTCATGCTGGTACAGTGAAGAGACTAGCCATTAGGTAGGGAACATTAACATCATTAATGTCTCAATATTTTACCCGAACAAAGATATGAATGTCAGTACTTCATAACCTTCCTGTAAGTTGGCAATACCAGATTATCTATAGTGTGCATGTGTGTATGGGCATCATTATCGTACAGTTACACAATATGTACAATTAGAGTATGGGTAGGCATTATGAGACGGTAGGTATTATGGGACACACAAACGAATTTGCCTGAAATTATTGTTACTAGTTTATTACACATAGACAATTTACCACAAATTTTTTAAAAGCCAGAAACAAAGTAAGCTACGAAAATACGCAACCGCAACGATGACACCATATTGGTTGGATTTCTGAGCATGCTCAGTAGAGAGATTTGGATTTTATAAATGGTGGACGACTAAGTTGTTCTGCAGGACTGTTTTCTTTGGGATTTTTGATTGAATCAAGTGTCTCTATTTCGTCAAAAAACGGGACTGAGCCCGCTTTCTCCCGGTGAGATGAATGTAAATTCGTTTTAGCCTTTTAAATAGAACAGTTAACCTGTCAGTAGTTAGTCTCGCGTAGCCAGCCCCTCCCACTCTAACGAAGCGAACGCTTCGTTAGAGTGGGAGGGGCTGGCTACGCGAGACTAGTCAGTAGTAGATAGCCTTTATATAATGATCTCCAATAGTGAAAAATACGTAATTATAATCATGATAATAAATATTTTTTCGTGATCATAGGGATCTGGGCTATACTAATGGAAGCAAGAAAAACCAGAAAATTATGGAGTGACGAAAGCATGAGAGCAGCTGTGGAGAGTGTGAATCAAGGTAAAGGATTAAGAGAGGCAGGAAGGCTGTATAATGTACCTGTCGAAACATTAAGGAGAAGAGTGACAGGCAAAGTGGACCTTGATTGTCGACCAGGGCCTGCAACGATCTTAACCAAAGAAGAAGAAGAAAGAATTGTGCATTATTTAATACAGATGGCTGATATGGGTTATGGGCTTACAAGGGAAGCTGTAATGCATATGGTATATATTATTGTTGAAAAATGCAAGAGGCCCCATCCTTTCAAAAATGAAAAGGCTGGTCGATGGTGGTTTCAAGGTTTCAAGTCACAACACCCTAATTTGACTGTTCGCATGCCCCAATCATTGGCCTATTGTCGTGCTTTAAGTGCCAACAA
Source organism: Petrosia ficiformis (assembly GCA_947044365.1). NCBI lineage: Eukaryota > Metazoa > Porifera > Demospongiae > Haplosclerida > Petrosiidae > Petrosia > Petrosia ficiformis. The sequence continues at coordinate 1,197,198 of OX345638.1, forward strand.
AGAAAACATCAGTGACTTTTTTGGTAAACTGGGGGCTATTTATGGCAAGTTAAATGTAATTTCCAAGCCTATGCAGATATTTAATGCAGATGAGACTGGAGTTACCATTGTCCATAGACCAGGCAAAGTGATAGCTGAATTAGGTCGCCATAAAGTATATACCATTTCTTCAGCAGAACGAGGAAAAACTCACACAATTCTGTCGTGTGTTTCTGCATCTGCTATTGTATTGCCACCATGCTTAGTTTTTCCTCGTAAAAGGAGCGTACCTGATCATCTTAGGAAAGGGGCTGTTCCTGGAACTCTCTTCAGTAAAACTGAGAGTGGTTGGATGTCCAAAGAAGTCTATTTGGAATGGTTCAAATTCTTCTTGGAGAATATTCCTCCAGCTCGACCTGTGGTTCTAATTCAGGATGGTCATGCATCACATGTCTCCGTTGAACTGATCGAGTTAGCTCGTGCTAATGATATTCATCTCCTCTGTTTACCTGCACATACAAGTCACATATTGCAGCCGTTGGATGTAGGTGTCTTCAAGTCATTCAAAGCCAACTTCTCCAAAGCCTGTGCCATGTATATTGCCAAAAACCCTGGTCGTGTAATTACCACAGATCTGATAGCATCTTTAATTGGATCAGCATGGCCTAGTTCACACACTCCTGTGAATATCATGAGTGGTTTTAGAAAGAGTGGTGTTTATCCTTTAAATCCAGGAGCTATCGATGATAGAGATTTGGCACCCTCCAAAGCCTTTCAATGTCCTAAAAAACCCACTAGTGGTGAGGGTCACAAAGAACAATCCTCTAGTGATGGTACAGTCACAAAAAAGCTGGCAGCAGTAGTAGATTGTGAAACAGAACAGGCAAGTGTTGATTTAGTAATTAAGCTGACTGACTTACAGCTGGATGACATTCAGTCCAATGATCTGCTATGTACATCTGAACAAGAGAGGTTGTACGAACGTCCTTTTCAAGAAGGTTATGATCTACAAGATCCCGATTATGAAGCATGGGTTTGAATTAATCAACCCACTGATGCCAGTAGTGAGCATTGTTTCAGTAATTCACTCAGTGTAGAGTCACAATCTGGGACATTGTCATCATCTGTTGGAGCTTCTGATTCTTCCGCTGTCCTATCAGAAGTTTTAGTTCTACCAAAACCAAAAGAAGCTACTAAGAAAAGAAAGTGCAAGGAGGGTCTTAATAAAAAGGCTGTGTGCATTACAGACATAGAAGTGTTGGAGAAAATAAAGTCACAGGAAGCTGCAAAGGCAGCTGAACAGCAAGCTAAGGAAGCTAGACGATTAGAAAGAGAGAAAAGGAAGGCAGAGAAAGAAGAAAAAAAGAAAGTAAAGGAGGCAGAAAAGGAGAAGAAAAAAATGGGAAAGAAACAGAAGCTTCAAAAGAAACCTAAGGAAAGAAAAACGAAAGTGAAACCTGGAAAATCACAGCAACAGAAAGGAAACTCTGTGGTAAATGAGGAAGAAAACTCTGGTGAAGATGATGAAGACAGTGCTATTTGTCCTAAGTGTGGTTTTGTCTATCCAGATGAAGGCGATGTGTGGGTGTGCTGCGACAGCTGTGAGGCATGGTATGATCTGAAATGTACTGGTTATACAAGAGAGGAGGAGATTCCTGACTTTTACTATTGCTTTGAATGTCAGGTATAAACTTCTGAACCTTAAATTTGTGTTCATCATTTGAATTTTATAGTGTCTCATAATACCAACACTTGTCTCATAATTGGTACAACTTGAATAATTAATTTTTTGTATGTATTGTAATTCAATACTTTTTTTTTCACACACAAATATATTGTTGTAAATTATCATGCTTAAAGAAATTTCTTTTAAAATTTCGAGTTTTTAAAGTTTTTAGAATTGAAGTTATGATGAAAAATAGTTACATGTCTCATAATACCCTCCCATACTCTATGCACTTTATTTAAAAAATTTTAAATAATAAATAATAATGATATGATACAATGTAAATATAAAGTCAAAGAATTATTTTAAATACAATAATTTTTTTTTGTTGACAAAGAATTAGTCTGTTAGGCCAAAGGGATGCATACAATTACAATTAATTACGCGCGCGTACACGTACGTACGGGTAATCAGATCGCGCTGACTCCAATTCCTATATACGCTGCTTTGCTGTGCTCTTGATCTGTTTGTAAGAGATGTATTTCTATTTTCTGGTGTTTTTTGTTGGATTTGTGGCATTTGGATGCTCTAGTGGATGTTATGTGGACTTTGAAGCTGAATATGGTACATCCACAGGTACAACTATGCACAGAAGCGAGGCTTCAAATAAAATGACAGTTCTTCTTTTTGAATCAGAAAGCATTGAGCATCGTTTTACAACTTCCTCTAGTTGTGTATTCATGTTGAGAGGGCTACACTATAGTAATGATGGCCTCACTGATAATGTCACTCTGTCTATTAATGGACAGTTTATTGTGCAAGTTGAAACAATTCAAGAATATGGAGATGGCCACTTATGGAATGAAATTCGAGATTCAGGTTCAATAGGAAAAGAAATTAGCATAGCTCCAGGCCAGCATTCCTTGGAGATTTCGGTCACTTCATCAGACAGCTATGGTGTTGAGATTGATGTAACCATTTTGGATTTCTCTTGTGAGAATGATAATGATGTGAATGGTAGATGTCTCAAAACAGTAGTGGAAGCACTTGAAGAACCTGATTCTAATGGAAAAAAAGATACACTAGCAATTGTAGTTAGTGTTGTCACTATTATTGGTACTCTTGTTGGATTATTAGTACCAGCTATAATTGTGTATAACTGCTATAGGCAACATTGTAATGACTACTAATTCGATGTTTAATGTCATGTAAGTTGATAACATAGCCTGGAACATCAATTTTTGCATCATAAAAAAAGATACACTGGAAATTGCAGTTAGTGTTTGCACTATTATTTGTACTTTTGTTGCAATATTAGTAGCAGCTATAGTTGTGTATAACTGCTATAACATATAATGTTGTATAATTTATGTAATTAGTAAGCATGCATGGATGCAATATTATCCTCCCATGAGAATAGTATCTGCATATTCATCACTATAAAAGTGTATATAGTCTACAAGTAAGATAGTGTGGAATGTTTCCCATCCGTAAAAGTGTTGATTTTAAAAATTGGTAAACTTAGCTTTGTTGATCTTGCCTCAAATTGAAAATAAATGGTAGTTAAAAAATGCTGATAGTCACTGGGAACAAACCTGACTTCAGCCACTAGCATGGCTCAGTTTTTCTTGATGTAACCGTCAGCAGGATTGTGTCACATTATTCTAGGGTTTGAAATACTTTTGTATTTTACGTGTTTAATTAATCATAATTTAGATTTTGTATTGAGATACTCATGAAGCTGTTAATCACTGAATAATTCCATTAACATGTCCTCTGCACTATCATCATCAATTTCCACAACTTCCACCTCCTCTTCCTCGTTTGTTAGTTTCAATATCTTAGTAGGTGGAGCTATGAGTGACGGCACAGGTGTGGTATTAATTGTCATTGTAACAGGTGAAGCTGTAGGTGTGATATTAGTTGTTATGGTAACAGGTGAAGCTGTAGGTGTGTCAGTTGAGTTCGTAGGTGTAGATGTGTCACCACTAGTAAATGTTGTATTACTGGGCGGAGTGGTTACAGATTCAACTATTGGTTTTGGTTTTGAAGTAGAAATGCGTTGTAAACTGGAAGATGTTTTATTTGACTGGATATTTGACAAAGTAACGCTTCCTTCCATTGACTCTCCCTCTTCAATAACTTCCTATGCAAAAAGATAACGGACATGTACATGTATGTGTATATGTATGTATGTGTGTAATGTATGTACATGTACATGTGTGTGTGTCTGTAACGTATTATGTATGCACATATGTATGTACGTATGTATGTACGTACATCATATGTACATATGTATGGATTTACACATGTACCTTATCAATGTGAATTTGATGTGTGTTAGTATATAATTTCAGTTGACAAGCTAAATTCAATAATTCTGGAGACATGTCTGAGGATATCCTTGTAACCAAAGTATAGATGCCCTGAAAGAATATCAACAAGAAGGTCACGTATGTATAATAGGGGCAAACCTGAGCAAGCCCCACAGGTCTACGAACAAGAAGGTCACGTATGTATAATAGGGGCAAACCTGAGCAAGCCCCACAGGTCTATGAACAAGAAGGTCACATATGTATAATAGGGGCGAGCCTGAGCAAGTCCCACAGGTCTACAAACAAGAAGGTCACATATATACATGTATAATAGGGGCAAGCCCCACAGGCCTACGAACAAGAAGGTCACATATGTATAATAGGGGCGAGCCTGAGCAAGCCCCACAGGTCTACGAACAAGGTCACATGCATAATAGGGGCAAACCTTAGCAAGCCCCACAGCAGGTCTACGATTATCCGTCTAATACATGACATACCTTAGTAAGTATTGGAGGTAACTCACAATACAGGTTTTGTAAACATATTTTTATTGTATTCATATAAAAGAAAAGTAGCGAGTGGTCAGACCCTATAAAGGATGAATAAAGGGTCTGGTGAATAATAGTTAGACCTACATGTAATGTCAAACTTAACAAACCTTCATTACATAATCTCCATGTTTTCTTTTCTTGCAATATTCTCTACAATGGAAACAATTGTCACATGACTAGTAGTCACATGACCAAACTAACCTGAAGAGATTTATGAGAATGTAAACAGAGTAGCGATATAACCATTTCAAGAAACATCCCCTCAAAACCTCTTATCCTCACCCACTCAACTATACACTCACATACAAGAGATGAAATTAATGAAGGTGGATTATTCTCTAGTGTTCTAACAAATCCAGCCTCCAGTGTCTCCGAATATGGTAGGAGATGTGTTTTACAGCTTTAAATAAATTATTACATGATAAAAATGTTAAAAAGTAGGTGTGGTTTGTACCTTCGTATTAATACCAGTAACAACTGCCAAGATGTTTGTTGTAAAAACATATTTAACGAAGACACCATTATCTAATGGGTGTGGTTGATTAATTAATATTCATGATTCTTAATTACACTCACTCGTGAGTCTAATGCCAACCAAACTATCGCCAAGTACTCGTGGAGAGGGATAGTGAAGGTGTGCGAAGAGTGTAGATAGTGACATGTAGATATTAATCTAGTAAGACCTTTCACCGTTCTAATTAATGCCAACATTCTCTCATGCCCCTCGAGGGGAAGAGAAGGGAGAAGGATCGAAGTGTCCATTTTTTCTTCAGCAATCTCTTCACCTTTGAGTGACAATATACAATATTGAAGGATCTGAAGAGAGGATTCTATGAGGGCTGTTGCATCATCTTGCTTCCTTGAATGAAGAACTGTTAATAACAAGGCCGATTCCTGAGTACAAGAATATAATTATGTACATGTACAATAATAATTATAATTATAATTATTATTATTATAATTATAATTATAATTATAATTATAATTATTATAATAATAATTATAATTATAATTATAATAATAATTATAATTATAATTATTATTATAAATTATAATTATAATTATAATTATAATTATAATTATAATTATGCAATTCAGACAGATTTTACATGTACATGTACATGTAAATACAGTAAGATATTGTGAGTTAACTATAACTATAACTGTGGTATCTTTTCCTTTGATATTAATTATTATAATATGGTTTTGTGTGTGTATTTAAGATCCTGTATTTCCTGTTTTGTTCAGTTGATTTGATTGCTCTGTAAATTGTTCAATATAGTAATTCTTGTGAAAGTAACAAGATATTACAATAACTAAAACCTCTTTTAGTAAGGTATTGTGAGTTAACTATAACTATAACTAAAACCTCTATTAGTAAGGTATTGTGAGTTAACTATAACTATAACTAAAACCTCTTTTAGTAAGGTATTGTGAGTTAACTATAACTATAACTAAAACCTCTTTTAGTAAGGTATTGTGAGTTAACTATAACTAAAACCTCTTTTAGTAAGGTATTGTGAGTTAACTATAACTATAACTAAAACCTCTTTTAGTAAGGTATTGTGAGTTAACTATAACTATAACTAAAACCTCTTTTAGTAAGGTATTGTGAGTTAACTATAACTATAACTAAAACCTCTATTAGTAAGGTATTGTGAGTTAACTATAACTATAACTAAAACCTCTTTTAGTAAGGTATTGTGAGTTAACTATAACTATAACTAAAACCTCTTTTAGTAAGGTATTGTGAGTTAACTATAACTAAAACCTCTTTTAGTAAGGTATTGTGAGTTAACTATAACTATAACTAAAACCTCTTTTAGTAAGGTATTGTGAGTTAACTATAACTATAACTAAAACCTCTTTTAGTAAGGTATTGTGAGTTAACTATAACTATAACTAAAACCTCTTTTAGTAAGGTATTGTGAGTTAACTATAACTATAACTAAAACCCCTTTTAGTAAGGTATTATGACTTTTAGTTAACTAAACTATAACTAAATTACAGGTGTACTGTAATAACTATAACTAACAAAATTGGCAGCACTTTTAGTTAATTAACCAAAACTAAAACCCTTTTGTGATAAACTAGTCATACTATAACTAAAAGTGATCATTATTGTCATACCACAACAACACTAGTACATGTACATGTACATATCTCATCATACAGTTGTGTTTTCTACATACATATACATGTATTGTATGTACACATATATATACATGTAAATACATGTACCTTCACAAGTCCTACATGACCAGAGTAGAGCCCCTTTTTAGTCCACTCAATGAGCACTGACCGATGATCTTTAACAGAAGCTGGGTAAACACTTGCAATACAAGATATAGTATGATTCACAATAGCTTGACAATCTGGTGAAGAAGTGTGATGAGTGAAGAGTGAAGCAACAAGACGGGACAGAGAAGGAGTGGTTGCTGCTGTGGTCTGTATTAGACGTCGTAATAGTTCTTTTGCATATGAACAGATCACAGAGAGAGCAAATGTATTAAAAGATTCCTGAAGTAGGTTTGTAAGTGTATTAAAATATGTGAACTAATTGGGAAAACACACTTGTAGCGCAAATTTTGAACAAACGCTTACCTTCCAACACTCGCTATTCGGCCATTTTATACAGGAAGCCAATTAAATGTGGTATCTAGGAGGAGCATTAACTGGTACCAAATTTCATTTCGTTTGTTCAAATTAATTATTATGCTACCACAAGTGTGGTTTCCCAAAGTGGGTCGATCTTCATGTGATTTAATTGTGAAAAGAAATTTTTTTCCTGCAAAATAATTTTTATTACATGTGACCTAATTTTTGAAAAAGGACACTTTCACACAAAATGTTTTTGATCAAACACTTACATGTACATGTACTTACATCACGTACATGTTCATATTGCCATTGCAGGAAGACAATGAAATTCAGTATCTAAGAAGATTAATAATATATATATAGCTTTTCCAGTCTTCCTGGATACCAAATTTCATTGACTTTCTGTACCAAATGGCGGAATAGTGCAAATTTCATTATGGCGTAATAATGAGTGATTGAAGGTAGGCATTTGAACAAAATAATTTTAAAGAAAAGGTACGTTTTGGAATATAAGGAAAGGTCAGATGATTGAGGCAAAAATGGTACACAAAGGAGAGTGTATCAATGATATAATAAATTACATACTATGACAACCAGTACAAACCTTAACTAATAGTGTAAGCTCTTGAATGAGGTTATCGCCATGTGACTCCACAATGAATGTATCACAATGACGAAGTGCATTGCCATGTACCAAAATGGACGAAAGAGTGCATTGTTTTTGAACAATCTGTAGAAATAAAGTAATTAAAATGTTTAAATGTGTAGGTATCTTGATATACAAACCTTATTAGCTTCTTCTGTTGCTAAGTAACCCAAATCATCCATCTTCAGTGACCACGTGGGTCAACATGTGACGACCACACCCATAAATAATTTAAAATGGCTGGACAAGGTGGAGGTTTGAAAATTGGAGGCATTCTCCAAACTCAAGGAACCACAATAAATGCAGGACTACCTACCAATCAAATATTTTCAACTGGTCTACAGCAGCAGATGGGATCTAATATATTAACAGGAACCAGTGGAGTAACTAGCCAAGGGTTTCAGTTCCCATCCTCTAGTGTTCAGTTATCAACAGGACTTAGTACTGCTGGATCTACATCCATTAGAATGCCCACTATCATTGGTTCTACTGGAATACAGCAAACTACAGCAGGAACTGGTACTGGACTTACTGGTTTGGGAACAGGTACCGGAATTACTGGTTTGGGAACGAGTACTGGACTTACAGGTTTGGGAACGAGTACTGGACATATCGGTCTGGGAACGAATGCTGGACAAACTGGTTTAGGAACAAGTACTGGACTTACTGGTTTAGGAACGAGTACTGGGCTTACTGGTTTAGGAACAGGATTAAGCGGTGCTGGTACTTTGGGATTAAAAACAGGAACTGGAATCCCAGGATTAGGAACCACCGGATTGGGAACCAGGACAGGTATTACTGGTTTAGGAACAAGTGGCACTTCAAGTTTGGGAATAGGGACAAATACAACTGTTTCAGGTGTGGGAATGGGACCTGGAGGTGGTACTACTGGCATGCAACAGATTGGATTACCGACAACTACAACAAGTCATGTGACAGGATTGGGTGGAGCTAGTCAAGGGTTAAAGAAAACACAGTACGTTAGTACTATCATTGTTTGTTTGTGTAAGGTGAAAGTTGGTACATGGTGATGTATTTTGTCCAACTTCCCATCATATGCTTCTAATAGCAAAACTCTAGTGAGGGGGGACGAATGCCCCCCCCCCTCCCCTGCCCCCCATGTTTTACTATTGAAAATGTACTGTACAAGTACATTTGAAAGTATTTAAATACAAGTTGTACTAGTGAAAATGTACTAATGTACATGTACAAGTACATTTGAAAGTATTTAAGTACAAATACTAATAGAAATGTACTAATGTACATTTACAAGTACATGTAGGTTTGAAAGTATTCTTAAGTACAAGTACAAGTTGTACTTGTGAAAATGTACTAATGTACATGTACAAATACATTTGAAAGTATTTAAGTACAAGTACAAGTTCTACTAGTGAAAATGTACTAATGTACATGTACAAATACATTTGAAAGTATTTAAGTACAAGTACAAGTTCTACTAGTGAAAATGTACTAATGTACATGTACAAATACATTTGAAAGTATTTAAGTACAAGTACAAGTTCTACTAGTGAAAATGTACTAATGTACATGTACATGTACAAGTACATTTGAAAGTATTTAAGTACAAGTACAAGTTGTACTAGTGAAAATGTGCTAATGTACATGTACAAGTACATTTGAAAGTATTTAAGTACAAGTACAAGTTGTACTAGTGAAAATGTACTAATGTACATGTACAAATACATTTGAAAGTATTTAAGTACAAGTACAAGTTGTACTAGTGAAAATGTACTGATGTACATGTACAAGTACATTTGAAAGTATTTAAGTACAAGTACAAGTTGTACTAGTGAAAATGTACTAATGTACATGTACATGTACAAATACATTTGAAAGTATTTAAGTACAAGTGCAAGTTGTACTAGTGAAAATGTACTGATGTACATGTACAAGTACATTTGAAAGTATTTAAGTACAAGTTCTACTAGTGAAAATGTACTAATGTACATGTACATGTACAAATACATTTGAAAGTATTTAAGTACAAGTGCAAGTTGTACTAGTGAAAATGTACTGATGTACATGTACAAGTACATTTGAAAGTATTTAAGTACAAGTGCAAGTTGTACTAGTGAAAATGTACTGATGTACATGTACAAGTACATTTGAAAGTATTTAAGTACAAGTGCAAGTTGTACTAGTGAAAATGTACTAATGTACATGTACAAGTACATTTGAAAGTATTTAAGTACACATGTACAAGAATGTACTTGGCCTCATGATAAGTGTACTAATAATGTAATTTCTAACATCATTAGTTGCTTTTATGATACTCATAATTATTAAGAACATTTTCAGAAGGTAGATATAATATCAGATCGTTACCTAAAGTCATTGCTGACTTGTTTTATAAGATTATCAGCAAAATCCCATATCAGAGTATCTATATGTATATACATGTATGAAGAGGAGTTGATGGTTGTCTGGTTGTCATAGTGATGAGAGCACTAGTAGTGGGTTTCGTCAGTGGCCCTGGGGCAAGTGACTACCACCATTTTCACTTCCTTATTAATTATAATTTAGCATTTATTTTTATTCATCTCTCTTTTAAAGAGTAATATCTGTTAATGAAGGTCAGGTCCTGGACCCATTGGCGGTACTGATACAGAGGTTTCAAACATACATGACTCAGCAAAAATCAACCAGTGAAGAAATAAGTAAACGTTCGGAAAGTTTTGACAAACAGTTTCGTAATGTTCAGAGTACTATTGATGGCTACAATCAGGTTTGTCTCCAAATCTAAATCCATGTTTCCATTCTGTAATGTCATTCCAAAACACTTAGTTCAAGGCGGACATGGGGAATACATATACTTGTACTTAAGTACATTGTCAAAGTACATGTACTTGTACTTAAGTACATTGTCAAAGTACATGTACTTGTACCTAAGTACATTGTCAAAGTACATGTACATGTACTTGTACTTAAGTACATTGTCAAAGTACATGTACTTGTACCTTAGTACATTGTCAAAGTACATGTACTTGTACCTTAGTACATTGTCAAAGTACATGTACTTGTATTTAAGTACATTGTCAAAGTACATGTACTTGTACTTAAGTACATTGTCAAAGTACATGTACTTGTATTTAAGTACATTGTCAAAGTACATGTACTTGTACCTTAGTACATTGTCAAAGTACATGTACTTGTATTTAAGTACATTGTCAAAGTACATGTACTTGTACTTAAGTACATTGTCAAAGTACATGTACTTGTACCTTAGTACATTGTCAAAGTACATGTACTTGTATTTAAGTACATTGTCAAAGTACATGTACTTGTACCTAAGTACATTGTCAAAGTACATGTACTTGTACTTGAGTACGTACATTGTCAAAGTACATGTACTTGTACTTGAGTACGTACATTGTCAAAGTACATGTACTTGTACCTTAGTACATTGTCAAAGTACATGTACTTGTATTGTCAAAGTACCTTTATGAAACTCAGACAGATAATCATCGCTCTATTCCACCTTTAATCATCCCATTCCAGCAAGCTGTTTCTATAGGAAGACAGACTCATCAGTTAACACATTCAATATATCAACTCAAAGAGGAGACAGGTAAAGAGGTTAGGATTGTAGAAATGGCTCAGAGGACACGTGAATTACCAGCTGGATTACAACATGAGAATACATCACCTGATGAGTAAGTAGTGATTGAATGAATGGGATGGATGTATGGATGGATGGATGGATGGATGGATGGATGGATTGATGAATTGATGAATGGATCATGGACGAGTGAGTGAATAGACAGATGTGACGGTCTGGTGGATTAATTAAAAGGAGACATCAATGGATTAAGCAATGGATGGATGGATGGACGGATGGAAGGATGGATGGACAGACGGACAGATGGATGTAGTCAGATGGATGAATCAATGGACGATAGGATAGTACATGTATCATGATGTATGTTCAGGATAAAGTATTAACAGAGATGGCAAAATCATTGTTTCTTGTTTCAGTTATTTTCAGGAGATTACACTCGAGTTTGAAAAAAGAATGCAGGTGTACAGAGGGCAGTTGGAAGAGCTAGAGAGTTATCTTGGAACGTTCCTCTCCTCTACCACATCTCATTCTTCTTCTGATTTGATAGCTGCTCTACAATCACAACATCAACCATTTTTATTGTTAGCTGCTCGTCTGCAGGTTGTTCATGAGGAAGTTCTGAGATTAAAAGATCAGTATATCAATCTTCGGAAACTCATTGGACACGGTAGTCCTGATGTTTTTTCACAACAAAAACAACAAATAAGAAAAACAAGTTTGTTTGGATATAATATTTAGTATGTTTCCCTTCAATCAAACAGTAGAACCTCTTTATAATAGACATATTGGGACTAGTGGAATTGTGATGCTTTTGATGGATGGATGGATGGACGGATGGATGGATGGATGGATGGATAGGATGGATGGATGGATGGATAGATGGATGAATAGATGGATGGATGAATAGATGGATGGATGGATGGATGATGAATAGATGGATGGATAGGATGGATAGGATGGATGGATGGATGGATGGATGGATGGATAGGATGGATAGATGGATGGATAGGATGGATAGATGGATGGATGGATGGATGATGAATATTAGATGGATGGATGGATGGATGGATGGATGGATGGATGAATAGATAGATGGATGAATCAATGGAGGGATGAATCAATGAAAGGATTGAAGGATGGATGGATCAGTCATGCCAACTAAAAAGCTCTTTGACCCAAAGGTGTGACAGTGCCATACATGTATAAATATCCTATATAATAATGAAATCTGGACAAGACAATTTGTAACTTAATATTCCAAAAAGAAGCCATTAGGTCACAGGTAACTCTTTCAAACTAATGGGTGTGGCTACAACAACAGAAGAAAAGTGTATTTCATAAGTTTTTATGTACTATTACAGATACTGGTGATAAAGGAGTAGAGCCTCTTACTGGCCCCTCCCCTTTTGCCGCATCAATAGCTCAGGCTACAGCTGCTCTTACTGCCATGGCAACAGCAGGTAAAGAACTTTAATTGCATAGTTAATGAAAATATAATATACCGTTTCTACATGTAGGTCATTTGGGACAAATTGGTGGCCTTCAGACTAGTTTGGGAACGAGGATATCTGGGCTTGGGGGACATATAGGAGGGCTTAATACTGGATTAACTGGTACAGGAAGCAGTCTAGGAATGGGATCTGGTTTAGGAATGGGTACCAATTTAGGGACAGGAACCAACATGGGAATGGGAACAGGACTACAATCTGGAATGTTAAATGTTGCAGGAGGTACTAAACCATTTCAATTGAAGCCTCCTCCATTAGGAAAAAAGAAAAATTAGTATAGTTATTAGATGAAAATTTGAAATGCTTTTTTTTTTTTTTCATTTCTGTCATATATAATATATTATTAGTTTATTATTATTCCTTCGTGTACCGATATAGCCTCATACCCAGACTATTTATAAAAGGAAAGTCTGGGTATGAGATTACAGACCCGTATTTACATGTTATATATAGAAACAAAATAAAACCATTTTTTTTGAACAGAAAAAGATTAATTACAGAGTAAATGTCATGTGACAGGAAATGAATAATTAATTAAATAGTTATAAATTATTTTTAATGGCAGAATGTAGTTCCTTTGCCAAATGAATGTCTTTAACTTTCAAACCATAAGTCACAGGTCCTTCGGAAGTCTCGCTCTTTTTAGAATCCAAAGGAGGATTTGGATGACAGACTAAAAGAACATGATTCTTTTGTAACGATAGAGGAACTGATCCAGTGAGATATACATTAAGCAGGATTTGTGCAAGACTAGTATCATTACGTAATAATAGACGGACGCCTCCTTTTTCTACTTTTGTCACACAGAGTTTTCCGACACCCAACTCGACAAAACTGTCACCTTTCTTATAATATAGTTTACTGCGTATAGTAATTATACTATTGACATCATCCGTGGAGACTGCTTGTGAATCCACTTTCGAATCTAAAGAACAACAAGTACATGTTAGTAGTTATGATAATAATGACTAGTTTTAGTATAACACTTTTTGAAAATTTAGTTACTGTTATAGTTAATAAACTAAAACAATAATGTTAGGCTTACTAAAAGGGTTTTAGTTTTAGTTAACTAACTAAAAGTGCCCATTATTAGCCAATTTTCTTTTTAGTTAGTTATAGTTATTACAGTAGATTAGTTATAGTTTAGTAAACTAAGTCACAATACCTTACTAAAAGAGGTTTTTGTAGTTAACTAAAACAACACTAGTACCCAACACCTCCACATCAACTGATCATGTGACCATCAGCCTATTTATGTCCAATCAGATCTCAAATTGGACATGTACTGCAAACTCAACTAACCTTGACTACTTTGGGAGCTCATCTCAGACTTCTCTGACTCACTGTGTGTTGCCTCTTCCTCCTCCTCCTCATCATCATCATCATCCTTCTCTACTCCCTGTTCAGTGTCCTCCATTTTCTTCTCCTCCTCGTCAGTTTTAGAATCCTCAATCTCCTTCATGTATTTACTATAATCTTTAAATATGGGTGTTAAATCTATACACGGATTTTGCTGTACATGTTGTGTAATCCATTCCGAAACACTAACATTCAAAGACCTTAGTTTTGTTAAATATTTCGAGTCTCGGGCTCCATTAGTCATTGATGGAGGTTGACTGGGTGGAGTCAATTTGGGTAACATTGGGAGAGCGACTTTTGGCATTGTGAGATGTTGAAAAGGACATGTTGTGCTTGTAGATGAAAGATTTATTCCCGAAAACAATCCACCATTTCCCTAAGAGAGACAAATAGAATGTCAAAGTTAATATTGTAGTTTAATTTATAAGCGCCATTGGGAATGCATCTTGAGCCAATTAAGTAATAGTTAATTGTTAGTGACAGAATAATCATAATTACCTGCGCCACTGGCCCAAAAAGAAAACTGTGCAGTGCCATTTAAGAAGCTCTTTGGGCCAATGGTGCACCATATAAGCTTATCAAAAACACTGTTCTCTGCTAACTAGCCTGGGTATGAGGCTACTTCTTGTGGGCCTGGATATTGGAGAGAAATACGAGCTACAAATCATAGTACATTTAGTAGCAGCTCAGATACACTTTGATACTCGTCATCTCCTTTAAAAGGAGTTTCAGAGGTGTCCTAAGAAATCATCATAGCTGCTTTGTTAGGGCAGAGGTAGTAGTCCATGGAGGACCATCCATGTACATGTAGGTGCAACAATAATTTAGTAACAACACTTAACAATATCACATTCATAATTACAGAGGAACAACACTCGGTTCATCTGGAATACATGGTGCTTCATTAAACATTCATAGAAGCATGTTCTATGTGGATTAGGAATCATTTGGAAAAAGGACAGTACCTCAAGTGGGCGTAGTAAATGATAGATTAGGCTCATTTTGCCTACTTGAGTTACTATTGTATCATATAAAACAACACTCAATCCTAGCAATGATAATACCCAGAATAATTTTACAATATAATGACATATCTCGCTATGATTTGGTAGGGCAAAATGAAAGTAGCCAAAGCAAGACAATACTAATTAAAACACGATTGAAGAACAGTGTTCTGCCATACGTAATAACATACACACACTACACACACAAGCATATATACACATATATGTACAGTATTCTGCCCAGGATATTTAGAGTGGTGGTTGGATTCTACATTGCGTTTAGTGCTGTTTATCCAGTATATACTTAATTCTGTCTCAGTAGCCTATATATGTATTTTCTGAGAAGTGGTTAATTTATTTGAGAGATGGTTAATTCATCTGAGTGGTGGTTATTTCCGACTGACCAGTGTGGGCAGAACACTGGAGGAATATTTAAGATGCCATTTTTTTCTGGCTCAGGACATATCACCCTATGACTCGGATTTTATAACGAAGTGTCATGTAATCTTATTATTGTTACCATGGTGATAATTGATTAATTAATCTAAGCTCCACCCACCTGCATACCAGTAGTCTTTTCAGGTAGATTTCGTTTTGCTTTTTTAATGCTTGGGGGGAAAAAATAGATATATAATTATAATGTATGATACTTTAGGATCAACTGTAATATATGGACAAGGCATTATAATATTGTTGACAAGGGCGCCTAGAGTTAGTCTCGCATAGCCAGATCTAACTCTCTGCTATGCGACGGGAAGGGTCTGGTCAACCCACTGTACTAGTGTTTGTCAAGAGCATCAGGTATTTAGCAAACTGGTAATTGCATTCATAACAGTAGTAATGATATTCATACAGGTGGCTTACTGGGAAAGTATAGTTATGAATATACTTATTTTGATTATGAATATATTAGCGGTTTGTCACCCACTAAAATACCCAAAAAATCTGGCTAAACTCTTGACGAACGGTAGTACAGTGGGTTGACTAGACCCTTCCCGTTGCATAGCAGAGGGTTGGGTCTGGCAACGCGAGACTAGCCTAGAGTATTCATACATCCAAGGGCCCCTATAGTGGTCATACATCTCAAACACCCCTAGATTGGTGATATGTTGCAAGGCCATGCTCCTGATGCATTACAGTGCCCTGTATGTATATTACAGTGGATCAATACTTCATAGCAGAGGGTTGGGTCTGGCAACGCGAGACTAGCCTGGAGTATTCATACATCCAAGGGCCCCTAGAGTGGTCATACATCTCAAGCACCCCTAGACTGGTGATATGTTGCAAGGCCATGCTCCTGATGCATTACAGTGCCCTGTATGTATATTACAGTGGATCAATACTTCATAGCAGAGGGTTGGGTCTGGCAACGCGAGACTAGCCTGGAGTATTCATACATCCAAGGGCCCCTAGAGTGGTCATACATCTCAAGCACCCCTAGACTGGTGATATGTTGCAAGGCCATGCTCCTGATGCATTACAGTGCCCTGTATGTATATTACAGTGGATCAATACTTCATATATTTACTTACTCTCTTCTTCTCAATTCTGTTTCAGAGGCTTTTATAAACCCTTCAGTAGTTACATTCTATTCAAAAAATAACTAATTAATTTACATACAATTCTATTTCGAAATAGACTAACCTCTTCTTCATTCTCCTCTTCGAAGTTATCCGAGGTGAGTTGAACAGTAGCTGCCCTCTTTGCCATAAATAATTTGTAAAAATTAAATTATTAAAAGTAAAAACAATAAATTTCACAACCACGCGGTTTGTACTTACTGCGCATGCTCAGTGGAAGGAATACTAATACATGTATATAGTGCTAATAGATATTATGATACAAGTTGACAAGTTGAATTATAATAATATATTATTGTGAAATTATCACACGTCATCCATTTCATCTGATAAGTCTTCAAACTGTTCTATAACACCATTCTGATCTGTAGAATAAAAAGGAGTACAGCAATAGAAAAAGGTTATTAGATATTAATAATAATGATTACCTCCATTTATCATTCTAGAAAACTCTTCAGGAGCTGGCATTTGAAAGACATTCTCTAAATGTTCTAAAACAGCCTTTAAAAATAAATAAATAAATAATAATTAACAGAAGGAAATCAAAATTATCATTATTTTCTTGGCATCAATTACTAATGGAGTATTTTTTAATAACTGCGTAGATACATTGTACTTGATGATTAACTTACACATGCACATTACACTACATGTACTAGTAGCCTAGTGGTTAAAGTGCTGGCCTGCAATTGAATGGTTGCAGGTTCGAGTCCCACTAGGGGAAGGTTTTTTCGCTCATGAGTATTGGAGGGGATGTAAAGCCGTCAGTCCTGGGGAGCTGACTAATACTAGCAACTGGTGCTATTCCAGCTTCCTCGTCGGCCATATTTGATAAAACAATTGTAGGAAAACAAAACACTCTATTAGCACTCACAATAGGATTTGATGACTTCATACATACTATAGTGCTAAATGTTATACTGTAACATGCTACTGATTGAAATTTGACACAGAAAAAAGGGATAATTGTATGAAAATGGTGCAGGTATAAAGATAAACCCTCTTAGTAGTAAGCCTAATATTATTTTAACTATAACTAAACATTTGAGAAGCTAGGCATACTATAACTATAACTACAAGCGGTATTGTCATACTACATTCAACATTGAAACTAGACACTGTAACCATTGCATCCAACCACATTAAGAATATAGATTTGATTACTCACTCTTCCTTCAGCTGATAAATGTGGTAGCCCTTCTTCAGCAGAGGTATAGAATACCCCTCCTTCATCTTCGTCCTCATCCTCATCCCAATCTCCGTTCTCTTGTCTTTCAATGATCTCTTCTTCACTATCATCTGATAATTCGGGATCTGGATATAGTGTTTGACATTCACATATCGCAGCGTATATATTCTCCACTAATAAACAAAAAGATTAAAAAATATAAAATGAAGTAGTTACGATAGTACTACACGATCAAGATTGATAACAATTATAGAAAAATATCCTCTTGTTGGGGTATAGAGCAACCTAGGCAACTAACTTAAACTTCCAACGATAGAGTGCTCAGTACTATAAGTCCTACATCAATAGTCATCAAAACTTGCAGTGTGTATACATGTATATGTCCACATAAGTAGAATAAATCTACTCTGTACTGTACTGTACTGTATTGTGAATGCACTATTATCAACAATGTTACTCTGTACTGTACTGTACTGTATTGTGAGTACATTATTATCAACAGTGCTGCTCTGTACTGTACTGTATTGTGAATGCACTATTATCAACAGTGCTCTGTACTGTACTGTACTGTATTGTGAGTGACTATTATCAACAATGCTGCTCTGTACTGTACTGTACTGTACTGTACTGTATTGTGAGTGCACTATTATCAACAGTGCTACTCTGTACTGTACTGTATTGTGAGTACACTATTATCAACAGTGCTACTCTGTACTGTACTGTATTGTGAGTGCACTATTATCAACAGTGCTGCTCTGTACTGTACATAGTGTTTGGTGTACATAATTGTTAACTACATTGTACATGTACTTGTATATATTATCACTAACAGTCATCACTACATGTTGGTATAAATCTCATTTCTGTCATCTTCTCTATGTGATCATCCTCGTCCTCCTCTTCATCCTCGTCCTCCTCTTCATCCTCCTCGTCCTCCTCATTTTCCGGTGGATTATACAAAAGATATAGACATTCATGTGGAAATGATGACGTGTCTCTACTAACAGCATGTAGCATTATGGAGGGATAATTTAGTGTAATGTGATTTGATTGGTCATCACTGACCCATCGAACACACCTAAAGAGTCAATTACAAAAAAAGGACAAATTGATTTATGAATTCCGATTTCACAGGCAGATTTAGCATGGGGCTATAGACTCCTCTTTATACTAAACAATGTTTTTATAATTCTATAATTCATTTTTTCTATATTCCTGTAATACAGTAGACTTCGAACCTTGTTTTAGCACAATTATTTTTTTAATAATATGTAAACTAAGAAGAAACTATAGAATACAAAGAAAGACACTGTATAGTCTTGTACAGTGTTTTTGATAAGCTTATGTGGTGCACCATTGGCCCAAAGAGCTTCTTATCTGGCACTGCACAGCTCTCTTTTTGGGCCAGTGACGCAGTTAATTATGATTATATTGTCACTAACAGTATTAACTCTTAGTTAATTGGCTCAAGATGTATTCTCAATGGCGCACATACTAATCATTTTTGAGCCAATTTGGCCCAAGCTTCAAAACTTATCCAAAACTCTGGTCTCATAGATGCTCAGTACACCATAAAAAATGACCACACCTCTTATAATTAGTTAATGAGCAGAAAAACATTTGCGGCTAGCTACAGCTATAGTCCCTCCCAACTTTCATTTGTGGATCCACCAATGGTTTGGTATTTCTAAGTGGAGTTATATATACACATTACACAACATACTATGATTGAAGCTGCTCTGTTTTTGGAGAATCCAAATCATTTTTTGTCACTCATTACATGGAAAATATAAGTGATCATTATAAATTTTGCCACATCTACTGGTCTACAAAGCCAGGGCCACCTGCCTATGTACGTACAATCTTCAAGCGTTTTTAGCTTTCTAAATCAAGTACATCTTTTCTCAAGCACCAAGTACAAATGCATGGCTATCATACGTAGTGCATGGAAAGTCATGTGACTTCCTGTGACATGTTCATCAGTTTTGTGAGTTTATCCGTAAAGTTTCGTCCCTACCTCACAAACGTCTGGCCTTGAGACTAGACTGTCCCCACCATCCAATTGTCAAAAGGGGGAGAGGTTAGTTCACTAGACTAAGACGTTACCTCTTCTAGCATGGTAGATCATCTATTGATTTCATCACTATTATTGCACACACATTTTCCTACACTCACATCACACATCAAAAAATACTGTACTATATATTATATATACATAAATAAAAATCTAAACACACCCTTCTTCAATTGAGAGCAGCCCTTTCCCTTTGTCTTCACTTTGCACAAAGATTGAAGTATTAGGTAATTGCAATATAGTGTCAGTACCTGCAAACTGTGAATCCATTCTCTTCTCTGATTCATACGTTATTAAAACGATTTTGCCACACCCATCAATTAATTAATTTCGGCGCTGAGCGACATGCAGGATCGATTGCGAACACGTACGCAGTCAGACTATCACGTGATTACACTCAACTTATTACCCAAAACAGTTTAGCAAAAAAGAAAATACATGCACTGAATCAATCATGTGTTATTTTTATGTTACTAATTTATGTTGAGACATGTACTTTTAGATATTAAGTAACTAAATATCAGTATTTCATTGTATTTGTCCCTAAAATCACATGATCTAAAGGACCAATCAGATCAATCAATCTTGACAATTGAATAGATTCGCCATACAAACCAAAAACAGGACGTGAAACCAATTGTGCCTGGATAGAGAGATAAGGAAAATGTTCCGTTGAATGACATGTACATACACATGTCAGTACATAGAGAGAGAGACACACATCTACATACATGTACATACACATACAGTACATAGAGAGACACACACCTACATACATGTACATACACATGTCAGTACATAGAGAGAGAGAGAAGACACACCTACATACATGTACATACACATACACATACAGTACATAGAGAGATACACATCTACATACATGTACATACACATACACATGTACAAATGTCAGTACATAGAGAGATACACACACACCTACATACATGTACATACTCATACACATACAGTACATAGAGAGATACACATCTACATACATGTACATACACATACACATGTACAAATGTCAGTACATAGAGAGATACACACACACCTACATACATGTACATACTCATACACATACAGTACATAGAGAGATACACATCTACATACATGTACATACACATACACATGTACAAATGTCAGTACATAGAGAGATACATACACACACACCTACATACAGACAAGTACACAAACACGTATACTAGAGGTAGAACCGGTTATCGGGATAATTATTCAAAATTGTAATTGCTTTGCAATATCAGCATTTTATGGCCCACAGGGCCATCCCTATGATTGCTTTCCACGGGTTCGATGTATGTTTATATATATATATATTTTCTTGTGTCCACTTACGCGAGTATGCGTTGTATACGTAGTTAAGGAAGTTACATCATTCCCGGGGGCTCGGTCAATTAATGGGCGTGGCGCGTAAAATAACGCGCGATCAAGCTCTACAGACCAGCAGAAAGAAAGCTGTGTAGTTTACGTAGGCTAGCTATTCTACCTGAAATATATTCTACAAGTTCTACAAGGTTCTTTAAAAGGTAAACAGAGTAGATAATCAAAATAATAACTATAATAGGTTGATGTGTTTCAGGCATCATAAAGTTAGCCATGATTACTGAATGATGGACACCACAAAGCAGTCATAGGGATACTTTTTTCTCTATAGACCTTGTTAGGTTTGTAGAGTGCAGAAATATATATAGAGAAAAATAGCATCCCTATGATTGCTTTACAAATTCAAGTGAAGATAAAAGTATCCCTATAACTACTTTGTGGTGTCCAACATTCAGTAATCATGGCTGACTTTATCAAGCATGAAAGACAACAGTTATTATTTTGATTATCTACTCTCCTGACCTTTCAAGGGACCTTGTAGAACTTTAGGAATATATTTCAGGCAGAATAGCTAGCTATTAGTTCCAGTTTCTACGTAAGCTACATGTACTTAGCTACAGGCAGCTTTAGTGCTTGAGCGCATGTTCTTTTATGCACCACACCCATTAATTGACCGAGCCCCCCGGGAATGACGCAACTTCCTTAACTACGTATACAACGCATAATCATGCAAGTGGACACAAGAAAAAAAAATATATACATGATATACATGTATATACATTAAACCCCGTGGAAAGCAATCATAGGGATGGCCCTACGGGCCGGGCCATAAAAACACCAATGCTGCTTGTATAAACACTATTGCAGTTGATTACAACAAAGGGGTGAGGTAATACTATAATATTTTACTGCAAACAAGTCATGAATTTTTTAAAGCAATTATCCAGGTACTCACCCATTATTGTGAATGGATATCCAGAGAGTAAAAGACAAGATCAATTCCAGCCCTTTTTATACATGTACCAACTCACACACACACGCACACACACACACACACACACGCACGCACGCACGCACATACACACACACACACATGTAGCATAAATACACACACACACACACATACATAATAACATACACACACTACACACACAACCATATATACACATACATGTACAGTGTTCTGTTCAGGACATTTAGAGTGGTGGTTGGATTCTACATTGCATTTAGTGCTATTTATCCAGTATATACTTAATTCTGTCTCAGTAGCCTATATATGTATTATCTGAAAGGTGGTTAATTCATCTGAGTGGTGGTTAATTCATGCTGAGTAGTGGTTATTCCCGACCAGTGCCGACCAGTGTGGGCAGAACACTGCATGTATATGTAGTAATATACAAACATGTACACAGACATACCTGTAAAGATGGAGAATAGAAACACAATAATTCCAGTGTATCCAAAATATATGAGATAACTGAGAGATCCCACGATTTGAGTCTTAAAGATAAAGTAGTGAAGACTGAAGAGGAACAGATATAAACCGGTAGTCGCTGTAGCAAAGAACGACCTCCACCACCATCGATAGTCTTCAGCACAAAGATGGAAGTAACAGAGAAGGATACTGGTTTCCATACTCACAAGAATAAGAATTATGAACGCCAGAAGTACAAAACCGAACATATAATAGAACTGACCTGACCTGGGGATTTAATTAGTGAGATAATTAAAATATGACCTCTCTCTTCCCTAGAGGTTTCCTACATTAATTGACTTATTGGCCTAATTACTTTGGCTGATTTTAATCTTTGAAGTTAGTGATAATCAATTTCAGAAGCTCAACCGATTACCAGCCTTAATGAACAGTGAATACTAAAGTGGAATTACATTGAGAGATCATTATAAATTCATAGTTTATCCATCTATCTATCTGTTCATCCACTCGTACATTTCATCTGTTCATTCAAACCTCTATTCTTTCGTCAACCATCCATCTACATGTATCTGTCTATCTGTCTGTTCATGCACTAGTCTATTGGTCTGTCCATCAATCCATCGATCCTATACACTTAATAACTCACCACAGGCTATTTATAATGAAAAACAGTTGTATGAATGCACAGCCAAAAGGCAATATCCCACCCATAAGGGAACTGGGAAAAGGATGAGACAGCCAGCTTTGATCTGGGACTTCACGAGGTATCTGATTGGTCTTAACAGGTGGTTCAGCAGGCTGTAGAGAAATATTGACAATATGAATATACATTACAGTAATTACACATATGTATGTACTATGTACAGAACAGGCATGGGGCCAAGTACATTGCCACTTGTACTGAAGTACAATAAGCACACACATATGAGTACTTGCACTTGTACTTAAGTCCTTAATTGAGTACTTTGAAGTCTTTAATCGAGTACTTGTACTTGTACTTGTACTGAAGTCCTTAGTTGAGTACTTGTACTTGTACTGAAGTCCTTAGTTGAGTACTCGTACTTGTACTGAGGTCCTTAGTTGAGTACTCATACTTGTACTGAAGTCCTTAGTTGAGTACTTGTACTTGTACTCAAGTCTTTAGTTGAGTACTTGTACTTGTACTGAAGTCCTTAGTTGAGTACTTGTACTTGTACTGAAGTCCTTAGTTGAGTACTTGTACTTGTACTCAAGTCCTTAGTTGAGTACTTTACTTGTACTGAAGTCTTTAATCGAGTACTTGTACTTGTACTTGGACTCAAGTCCTTAGTTGAGTACTCGTATTTAAGTCATTAGTTGAGATGCTGTTCAACTGGATCACCACTGACTAAGTGATGACAGATTTAAACAGTTAAATTTTAATAATGTATCAAATGATAATTAAAAGTTTGACATGTCAGTTACAAACAGGACCTAAGTACAAAGTACTAATGCTATGATTTCAGTACTCAGCAAGAACCATTTGTACTTGTACTAATAATTGAACTTACAGTTCGTCTGAATCCAAGGAATGATCCAATGAAGGTAAGAGGTAATGAAATACCGAAGAACAGAAACAGAAGAGCTAGTAATGTTGTAAATGGAATTGCAGCACTTGAATTAGCTCCCCATAAAAACAAATTCAAAGTGAAGAATATACCAAAGATTATACCAGATACAAGAAACGATGTCATCAAAATGTTAGTTTTCCAACGAAGTCCCCCCATAACTACACAAGAGATATATATAATATTATATATATAATTGTGTCCTAATTTATGAAAAGGAACAGTTTCAAGCAAAATAATTTTTATCAAACACATACAGGCATTTGCCGAAATAAAGGGGGGATGAAGACCTCATCCATGGCCAACTAGGGGGTGTCGGTCATGGTTCCCAGGAAAATTTAATTTTAGACTCTCTGAGATCACTTCTGGTACATTTTCAGATAAATATTTGCATGACCATAAAAGATATTTGCTGAGCAGGTTTGATGTTGCAAAGGGGGGAGGACAAATGCCCTCTCCCCTAAATGCAGCCCTGCTTACATGTCATTCTGTTATTTTGTACAAGAAGTCAATGAAATTCAGTATCTAAGAAGAGTATAAGGATAGAAGTACCAATTAATGGAATATGTGTTAGACTCGGGATTCATAATCTCCTCGGATTTGTCTAGGAGACTATATATCCACCTGGAGTTTGACGTACGTATGTGTGTATGTGACATGATTTTCAAAAAGGGACAGTCTCGTGCAAAATAATATTTTGATCAAATTCTTACATTTAATTGCTTGCCATTCCTCAAATGTGCACAGGAAGACAATGAAATGCAGTATCTAAGAAGCTTAATAACAGCTCTTCCTGGATACCAAATTTCACTGACTTCCTGTACAAAATGGTGGAATGGCGAGCGAACGTTTGATCAAAATTACAGGCAACTCTCATTTTTCATTTTTCCATTGCCTCAGGTGTCTTTCTTTCTTTCTTTCTTTCTTTCTACATCTCTGATAACATCATGTATTTGCAGGAAACTGTCCCTTTTCAAAAATTAGGCACATATCATAATGTAGAGTACAATATACATGTAACAAAGGAGGGGGGGGGGGGGGGCAAGATTCAAACAATGGGCCCAAATGCCACTGCCCCACACCCAAACAAAAACTATGTGATTTATCTTAGTACATGTATATACGTGCATAAACTTTTACATACATTTGTATACTCGAGCAGAGACATAACCTGCAACAGCTCCCAAAAATATATACAGAATCTAAAAAAAAGAATACATGTACATATTTCAAATATATTTCAACATGTATTGTACAATGTAAATACATAATGTACATGTATATACATGTATGTACATGTACATATGTATGCATGAATGTAGTGTTGTTTTAGTTAAATACATGTAACTATAACTAAAACCCTTTTAGTAAGTCACTATGAGTTTTAGTTAACTAAACTATTACTAAATTACAAGTCTATTGCAATAAGAACTAAAATGAAAATTGGACAAAAATAGTCACTTTTAGTTAGTTAACATTAACTAAAACTAAAACCCTTTTAGTAAGCCTAATATTATTTTAACTATAACTAAACTAAAAGTTTGGAAACTAGGCATATACTATAACTACATTTATATCCCGTTGCTATGTGGTTGCTAAGATTATAACAATTGAATAAACTTGCTAATGCACTGTGGTCAGTGCAATATCTGTTAGTTACTGCACTGTGGTTTGATAATGAAAAAAGATCAAAGTTGGTGACGCAAATGGTAACTATAACTACCACCATGATGTCCTAGCAACGTGACATAAAACAGTTATAACACGCCCACTCGCCCACTCGTGCACGGTTATAAGCACTCCGCCCTCGGGCCTACAGTCGTGCTTATAAATAAACTATAGCACAGTAACTAACAGATATTGCACTGACCACAGTGCATTAGCAAGTTTATTCAATTGTTATAATCTTAGCAGATGAGATTCAGTGACATAAAACAGTTATAACAAGCCCACTCGTGCTATAGTTTATTTATAAGCACTCCGCCCTCGGGCCTACAGCCCGAGGGCAGTTGTGCTTATAAATAAACTATAGCACTTGCCGGCCGTGTTATAACTAATACGTATAACTAAAAGTAGTTCTATAATCAATATGAATATATATTTGTATGTACATGTATGAATGTACATGTACACGTATATACATTTGTATGTATGAATCAGGGGATAAACGAAGGTGATTTTTACACCTTCGAAGGTTTGTTTCAACTGGAACAAGAAGGTTCACGAAGGTGTAACACTATGAATGTGTTAACTTTGTACCTATACAAGTGTTTATCTAATGGGAGACCTCTTAATTCAGAAGATGGCAGATGAGATTCAGTACATTCTGGTTTTGAAAGTCCACACTCTCGTCCATGGTCTCTTCACTCTCAGCCATTATCAATCTCCATGTGACAAATGTAATAATTAATTAAGAGTTATAAATAATTATTGCAGCAAATAATTAACCACGTGTTAACTGCGAACCTTTGTGGAATGGATTCTACCTTTGAAGGTAAGGAATTATAACGAACCTTCGAATGTTACCACCTTTGTTTATGCCCTGGTATGAATGTACAGTGTGCATGTACACTGTACATCTAATTGAAT